>VDFB02032276.1:0-37164 GCA_007258455.2 Sequoia sempervirens | reverse complement strand
AAGGCGCTAGATGGTTTTCTTTTGCTGAAATAAAGGAGGCTACATATAATTTCTTTGAGAGTAATGGAATTGGCTTAGGAGGAAATGGAAAGGTATATAAGGCAATGCTGCCAGAAGGTGAAATGGTGGCTATCAAAAGGACTAGGCAAGGGTCATTGTAGAGTGGAGCCAAGTTCAAAAAGGATATTGAGCTCTTGTCCCAAGCTTAACATAAAAAACTTTGTGGGGCAAATTGGTGTGTGTATCAAGCAAGGAGAACAAATGCTGATATATGAGTATATGCCCAATAGAACTCTTAGAGAAAATCACATTGGTGAATCTACACTGGACTGAGCAAGAAGGCTACAAATAGCATTGGGTTCTGCCAAGGGATTGCACTATCTGCATGAGCATGGCAATCCACCCATTATACACAAAGATGTCAGGTCCAACAACATACTGTTGGATAAGAATCTAAATGCCAAGGTTGCAGATTTTGGTTTGTCCAAGTTGATTGCCAGTGGAGGTGTAAATGCTGAAGGCAAAAGCCACATCACAACTCAAGTCAAAGGGAGACTAGGATACTTAGATCCAGAATATTACATAACGCAATAGCTCAATAAGAAAAGCGATGCATATAGTTTTGGTATTGTTTTGCTGGAGCTGATTACAGCACGCCTCCCCATTGAAAGAGGGAAATGTTGTACCGGTGAACAATTCCTTGGAAGCTAGGGGTATAGCATCCTTGAAAGAGGAGTTAATGGATCCTGTATCACGACAAGACAACCTTACAGGGTTTGACAAGTTCTTAGGTTTGGCCTTGAGTTGCCTTAAGGAATTGAGCACCAAAAGACCCACCATGAGGGAAGTGGTGAAGGAATTGGAATCTATTGTAGACATGCAAGGCTCCTGCCATTCCATTAAAAACAACCCTCTTTTCCTATTGGCTCTAGCAAGGCTTTGTAGGTTGCAAATTGCTGATTCCTAGGATTCTGGACAAGGCATGGTCAATATTAGAAAAATATTCATTTATGTGTTGACGAAGCTGGGTTAGAATATTTACTGGAGAAGAAAAGGCTTACTATGGATAAGCAGCTCTCAATTATAATAAGAATAGATTGTGAAACTTTCCAATGCAAGAAACATTGATGCACTTGACTTGAGGGGCTTATTCGTACAGGGCATATTTGGGCAGGAGTGTAAAAATGTCTATGTTGAATACTTGGGAGGGACATGGTAGTGCACAACTTCTTGATGTTCAAAACTTAACATTTGTGTGGCTTAGAAACAATCTTTTTGTGGAAAGCGCAAGATTCATGGCATCTTCATAATTGATTTAAATGAATTAACAACAAAAAGTACTATTGGTAGAAAGATTGTCCAGAACAGGAAGACAACTCTTTTATGAAACATGATGGCTTTGTTCTACCACTATAGGAATTGGAAACATTACTCAATTATCTAGATCAGTCAAGTTGTCTGGACAAGATATTTTTTGATCTTAGTCTTGCTAGAGGTCTTGATTACTACATTGGAGTGATATATGAAGCTGTTTTCAAGGGCACGATACAGGTGGGTTCAATTGCAGCTGGAGGATGCTATGACAATCTTGTTGAAATGTTTAGTGGAAAGCAAGTTCTTGCAATGGGTGAGTCTCGGGATTGAGAGAGTGTTTACAATAATGGAGCAGCAAAAGCAGGATCTCAAGAAGATAATCCATGCAACACAAACAAAGGTTTTGGTAGTGGTTTTAGGAAAATGACATGGGAGTGTTTATCAAACTTGTGAGTGAGCTTTGGGAAGGCAAACTGAAAGCAGAGTTTGCTCAGACATCTATAAAAATGATTGGGAAGCAAGTGCCAAGTGTTGCAATAGTGCAGCCTATTAAATTTTCAAAGGAATTTCAAAATTCAGCTTCCAAGGATTCGTAGTTGTTCAAAATTCATATTCATGAGGAGAAGCTTTTGAATACAAAACTATGCATGACTCTTAAAATTTTAAGATAGGCACACCTGGAGATGCAAGGAAATTGAAAAGTTTTTTATATTAAAAGATAATTTAATTACCAAGAAACAATTACAAATGGGAGGAGAGGAGTTAGAGTGAAGATATAAAAGTTTCTTTTTCATTTGTAAGGGGGATCTTTTTACTATTCGGCCAAAGATAACTATAAAGGTGGGTGGAATTCATTCTTTTGACGTAGGAGTAAGCAAATCTTGTAATATTTTTTTTCTTAATTTTCTAAAATAGAAAAATGAATTTTGGGAGTCTGTGTTGTCCATGTCCATTTTGAGATTGTTGTTTCTGTGTGTTCAATGGTTGTTTCCAACATTTAATTTTCCTATGTTAATTTGTGTTTAAATCCACTTCATGTTGTATGGTGTGTTTATCTATGGGTTAATTACCATTTCAAATGTTGAACTTATGGTTTATCATCTATGTATTGGATTTCCAAATTAACCATTTGTGAATCGTTAAGTTGGTTATCTTTCAAAGTTATTGTATTTATTTGCATTATTGCCTTTTTGTAACAAGCCCAATGTTTTACCCATTATTTTCTCCTAAGTTTTAACCCATATGAGAAAAGTTCAAGTTTACCAACACATAGTAATAAAAAAATTTCCAATTCAATGACAAAGATGCATATTTGAAATAAACCCATTTCAAATTTCCATTGAATAAATAAAGTAACATTACATAATCCCATGCAATAATTTCATTTTTCAAATACATTTTCCATAAAGATGCAAGATCATAATTGCATAACATAGCTTACAAGAGCTTACATGGCTTCCAAGAGCTGAATGGATCAAAAGTACAATTGGTCCAGATGTCCCTTCCTTGGTATACATCCTCAAATTTCGGTTGCCTGCATGAGGGAGAGTATCACCCAAGTGCTTTTCCTCCAACCATGGACTTACTGCAGTCCCCCACATATCTACCTAATTGGTAAGATGGCCCTCCCTTCAACGAAGAGATTGGTCTAGTAACTCTCATAATAATAGCCTACCTAAGCATGGTGTTGTGTCCTACATAACTAGAGCTACGATACAATGGATACTCGCCTACATGCATGCCATTCCCAGCCTAGTTATGCAATCCTGGCTCACAGTGAACCGACAAATGTATGCAGTGGCAACTTACACTTACTTTGGCCAAAGATTTGATAATTACATCAAACTCACTTTCTAAGAAGTGGTATCTCACTTCTATGAAGTGGAGGTCATATGTTCACCCACCCCTTTGCTTGATTTGGTAAATAACATGACCATAATAACTCTTGACAAGATTATACCACATAACATGATTCCAACCCAAAAGGTAATGTACATTCAAGTGATCTAACTGACCATCTAGGTTACTCCCATCCATGGATTATCCTAATCCTAGGAACAAACCTCATTACTAACAAAAGTTTACATAACATCACAAATTGACAATTTCAATATAGCACTTCAATGCAATATCATTCCTCATACCTCATGATTCATTCCAAAAGTATAATCACAACATTAAATGACTCAATTATTCACATGTTTACAATATTCACTAAATTCATATCTAATCTGGAGGACATTATCAGCTTGGGAGGCATTTGTGCTTTTGCGCCTTTAAGTCCTCTCATATTATGGCTTTGGGTTGCTAGAACGTAAGTTCTTTAAGACTAGAATACTGTGAAAAGGTATAGACTCTTGGTCAAGTATAGATACTAGCATAATCAGAAAATATATATCACTTATACGTTTTTCAACCCTAATGTTGAATATCAATATAATCATATTCAAGAGTATACCCTAACTCTAGGGAATAGACTATTCTCCTACTTTCAAGGAAAGTATGAGTAACCATTCAAGAATAAACTATTAGCATGGTTTGCATAACATCATATCCTCTTAATGATGACATATCTAACATGCTATTATTCTCGTAGCATTACTAACATCATAATTCATGCAAACATATGTGTAACATGCAATCATCTCAGTATCATATACATATACCTTCTAGATAGTGAAATACAACTACGCCATACAATCATGACATTCATAATAATTATATATAGGTATCATACTAATATGATATGCAAAACAACTTATAACCAATCTAGCTACATGCACAAGCTTGCTAAACAACTATGACAAATAACTATAACTTGCTCAAGCACTTGCATTCAATCAGCAAAAACATAAGTCCAACATAAAAAAGGAGTAAAGGTTAGAATAACGAGTATGCCTGGAAATTTAGCTTCCAATGATGAATTTGCCTTCTAAGCTCAACACCAAACTCCGCGTGTTGCTCCTACTTTCATCTTATCCTCAATTCAAGCCTCTTTCCCAACACTTAAAAACTCTGACTAAATAACTCATAGGCACTCAAGAAATCTCTCACTCTTCACTACTTGCACTCAGCTCTACTTGCACAAAGAAAAACTACATCAGAATGGAAGCAAATGAATTCCCAAAGAATGAATGCCAAGACTAAGAGGTTTCCCTCTATTTATACTAAACATTGAGAAACTTAATGCTACAGTTTAGCTTCTCCAATCACCACCTTTTTCTTTCCTTTTGCCACCTCTAAACTGCAAACAAATCCAAAACTAACTTCTCTTCTTAATCAGGTTGACTAAGAAAGATTGAGTGAAATGTGTGTAATGTCCCTTCTCGGCCGTTGTCGTTTACATTGACCGTTGGCCTATTCGGAGACCAGAAACATGCGGATGGTGAAATTAGGGTTTCCGGTTTTGAGGAGGTTGTTGCTTGAGTTTGGGTTTCGACGGCTGATTCTTTCTGGGTTTTCAGAGAGCTTGCTGGTGTGTTCAGTTTGGCATTCCGGGCAACTTCGCGAATTTACTATTTTTAGTAAATTCTATTTTTGGCAGTGGACAGTTTGGGTTCAGTTCAGTTGGATCACTTCTTCAGTTGTTTCAGCTGGCACTTCAGTTCTTGGCCTTGGGCGCATTTTTCTTGGAGAGATAAGTATTTTCATTATAATATTATTATTTTAATATTATACCCCTTGCCTAGCAGTGCAACTTTAAGTTGTTTTTAAAAAGGGGGACTTTGAGGGTCATGGCGTCATAAGGAGATAAATTATAATTTTTAAATGTCAAATATTGAGACAAGTGAAGTGGGACGCCCTTTTGAGAAGATTGTTTTTATTTTAAAAAGTGAAATGTTTTATTGATGAAAAATGGACGCCATCTTTTGGAGGGAAAAGGTGAATTTGAAATTAGGGTTAGGGCGCCCTCTGGAAGCTTCTAGATGTTTCTCTCTCGTCTATATAATCAGGCCTCAGCTCTTCATTTGGTATCTTCTGTCTACTACACCGTTATGCTGCTGGATTGATTTCAGGCACTCGCTTCGAGGAAAGCACACCTCCTAGCATTGGCTCATCTTCTTGCTTGAAAGACAGCAACTAGTTGAGAGGTTAGCTGGTTATTGGTAGTTTTGCATTGTAGTTGAGTTCTTTTGCATTTAGTGATGATGTTCAAGCATTTTGTCAATGTTTTAGTGTAGCTGATGTTGCATAGCTGTAGCAAGTTTTCATTCAAAACTCAAAAATACAAAAAGATTGCATTCTGGGTGTTTCATATTGTCAATTGTCTAGTCAAGGCGCCATGTTTTGCAAAGTTTCAGAATTTTTAATCAAGTGTTGAATTTATTAGAAGAAAATCGCCCTTTCTCTTGGGCCGTACTATTGTACTTGCATTGGAATTCGTGAGAAAATAAAATACTGCAGTTTGGGTCTGTTTCTTGTGTCTTTCTTGGGCGCACTGGTTATAGGGAGCTTTTGCATCTCGTTTGGAATCATTTGGTTGAGTATTGGGTGAGCTATGTCCATTTCAATGGGTTTTCTATGTTGCTGATTGTTAGTTTCAGACCTGGTTACAGTCATAACAGTCTGTATTTTGAATGGGTTTTAGAGCTGTGAGGGTGTTAGAAAGTATTGGGAATCATTGTGGAAGACTCAATTAATGTTGCTTGGATTAAAGACTTCTAAATCACTGATATTGCAGGCATACTCTACATATTGTAAGCTGAACAGTAGTACTGTCAGCAACTTTAATATTATTGCAAATTCAATGTTTGTATCTGCCCACTGAATAAGTGGAAGAGGCTGGCTTGCCGCCTATTTGCTTTGTTTGCTTTGTAATTTCCTAAGTCTCCGCCATATGGTCGCCTCTTATCCATCACGGATTGAGTAGCACATACTTGGTGTTGAGCTTCTTTTTCAGTATTGCATTTAGATAGGGATCCTCTGACCGAATGCTCGTCGTTCACCGGCGCATCTCGTGGTTAGAGTTCTTATTCAGCAATTTCCTTTGAGATCCTTTGACCAATGCTCACACCTTGCCCACATCGGGATCCTGGTGTACATTCTGGTTAGAGTTACTTTCGCATCGTTTTGGTTTATGCTAACCTTAACGGGTGCATGTTGCATTGTAATCATTTGTGAAAAATAAAAAAATTGGTCCGGTTCATTACAATGTGGCTGCTAAAAGTCGAGAATACAAACACATATAGAGTCCCAACAAACTCAGCTTCTACTATATGGCTGAGTTGCCTCTAATAAACTACCAGCAATGGTTATTTTACCAAGTCAAAACATGGCAATGGTTTCCCTCAGGTTTTCTACTTCCATCGTGGCTTCATTGCTTGCCATAAGCTGCTTATGGCGCCTATATTAGTGGTGCCAGTCAAACACAATAGAAATGCTTTTTACCTTGCTGCCAACTCGTGGCTTTAACCAAGTCCAACACTTTTATCTGCTTGAGTGTGGCTTTCCAAATACTTAACAACTTTGATATTTAAATGTATCTCTTTACTTTTACATGGCACAACAAATAAGCGCATCATTTAGTTTATTAAATGCGATTCATAATGCATTCCATGTGCTTTATATACTATGCGCTCAATATTGCAGCAATAATCGCTCTATCACATATATGAATATATGTGCAACATTTAGTTTATGCTATGTTTAAGTTGTTCGCATTATATAAGCATTACATTATTCACTTATCTCGCATTACATATGTGTTGGTATCTATCCATATATATATATAACCATACCAAACTCCTCTCCTGGGTGATACTCCCCCTCTCTTACTAGAGGCTCGATTCTTCCTTGCATCCAACTTAGTGCATCATAAATGTAGTTAGCCGATCACATGAAAATATTATCCATCATATATCATTTGCATCATTAAAATATTAAAAAGCATTAACATCATAATGCATATTCATGTATTTCATTCATCCATTGAACATATTAAAGTCATGATTTTGCATTTAATATCATATTTACTTATAAAGGTAAAAGTAATCTGGTAACTAAGAAATGGGGTGTAACACTTTTTGTACTTTCCAATTAAAAGCACTTAAAAAATCTCAAATTACATTATATGAGTGAGCTTCCCCTCTCAAATGCAGAGGAGAATCGCTAAACTCGAAGCGAATTCTCCATTTGTTGGTGCATTTTGTCGCTTCTCGTTGGTTAATTCTTGTAGCGACAAAATTGTTTACTGTTGATGCGGGTTTTGTGACCTCAACCAACATTAGAATAAAATACCCAATAGAATATCCTATTCTCTCTTGAACAAAGTCTCCAATGTGCTAAACTAAGTGATCACAGAGTAGACTCCAAGGTTCGTGATGCATATAGGATAGTCTCAGTTGGTTTGATGTGTTTTGCTGGTATTTCAAGGGGGGCTTACGCTCAACTTTTCATCACTTTGGACTTTGAATGCTATGGATGATGAGTGGTGAAATTCTATTACTGCCAATCTTTAAAAAAATAAAAAATAAAAAAGGGATAAGGGTTTGAGAGACTAAACTAATACTAAACCAATCGTATGAACTCAAGAGACAAGTGTTGGATGGTGAAATTCAAACCAATCTTTGCTTTGCCAAGTACGATGACTACAACAACTAGACAAAGATGGGGCATTCTTCAACGGGATTTACGAATTATATCCTATTACTCAAGACCATCATCAATTCGAACAATGAACATAAGTAATAGAATTTGAGTTTAACAATTTTAAAGTTTAGACTAACCTTGCACATCAAATTGAAAATCATTCAATTGAAAAAGGTATGAACTAATTTTACAATTATCAACACTATCAATCTTTCATTCATCTAACATGCATTCAAATCGAATTCCATTCTAAATCTACTCTAAATTCTACTTTAAATCTATTCTATGTTGAAGGGAGGTATGTAACCATGCAACCACTTGACAATAAAAAGGATTCATGCAATATGAGCTTTTATTATCAAAGTAGCTATACGCAACAATTTCATAAGACTCTCTCCATACAATGAAATGAGAGAATGAGAGTTTATATAGAGTTCCTGAAAACAAATGAATGGCCGAGATCAATCTAAGATCGATGACAAAGATTAAAACAACTCAACCCTAACTAGGGTTTCCCAGAATAACATTTAGCAACCAATGGATGAAAAACACGTGGCATATGGAGCTATCTTCTTGGAGGCGCATCCTTATCCTCCTGAGTGGCTGTGTATTCGATGAACCTGGACACTATTATGCTGATCTCCTCAATTGTGACATGTGGCAACATATTGCCCTTGTATTCCAACACGTCCAAATCATCTGCATTCTTGGTGAAAACATTCTCCCATTCTGATTCCTAGCGTCGGAAGGCATCTTGGATGGACAAGAAGTTTGATGTCTTAGTCAAATTTTGCTTCAGAATCGGTCTTGTGTTGGTGAAGAAAGTCTCCTGGATCTTGAGCTTTAGATTTTCAAGCTGCATATCATTTGCTTGGACAATATCCTTTTCAAGTACATCTGCAGCTGCAAGTAAAATCTTATTCTGGATTTCTTTCATCTACTCCTCAACTCTAATACTTTCTGCCTTCACCTTCTCCAAGACTTCGCTCCTCACAATCAATGCCCAGTACTAGTTATTGAAATCATATGCAGCGCCTGCTACAATAACTTTTCCATCAATTAGTTCCTGCTTCCGAATTCCTTTCAGCACTCTGAGGCATCGAACAATTGTATCCTGAATATCCTAAAGGTCTTCCCATGCTTTAGCCATAACTGCAATTCTCGAAAGCAAAGAGGAAGTCTGTCCACGAGCTAACATCAATTTCTCTGCAAATTTAGCTGCTTCTCCGCTCTTGCTTACTATCCACTCCTTCGTTTCTTTAGCTATGACCATCTCTTCTTCAAAATTTTTAATTGTTTCTTGTGAAGAGTTTAAAAGTGGAGGAACTATTGAGTCGGCTTGATCAAGAGGTTTGGTCAAATGCTGGATGTACTCCTTCAGGCGTTCAATCTCCTTCTTATATTCTTTCTTCTTTGCCACTTCCTTTTCCAACCTCGCCTTGATGGATGTGACTGAGTTATCCAAGTCTTCCACCTCCTAACCCTTTGTTGTTGGGCCCAAGTTGACAGTAGTGATGACATATTCTTGAGGAGCCATATCCTCCTTCGACTTATCTATTGTCGGTACAACAATTTGTACTGTACGGAGGTCAGTTTCCTCCCTTTGGATCGTGGAAAACATATTGGCGGGCTTCTTTACAGTGACTATCTCTAATCTGGCCAAAAAATCGGTCGTATCATCTTCCTCTGGGATTTCTAATGGTACCTTTATTTTCAATCTTTCTTTTAGCCAATCAGGAGTTGTAGGCTGTTCAATGCCTTCTTCTTCTTGAGCATTCTCTACACATGGAATATCCTGGATTCCTTTAAGAGCGGAAATCATTCCCTCTTGAAATTCACCACCCAAAATATCCATTTCATCCTCAGACTCGAGTATTTTTGTGCCTGTGGGAGATAGGGGTTCATCACCTGCTGGTGGGATTGGCTCAATATGAATCGGAGAAGGAATCCTTATGTTATTCAATGATTCATCAATATTCAATATCTCATTCATATTCCCGGATATGGCAGAATGAGGAAGCTTCGATCTTTGCTTCTTCTCAATAGGTTCCTCATCTACAATCTTCTTTCCTTTCATCCTTGTAGAATCATCGACTATTTCCTTCATTTTCCTCGAATGGGTGTTCTCGATTGGTTCATCACTTTGGGATGCACTTGCATTTGAAGAATAGGATTTCGCTTCACCCATTAAATTGTAAGTCAGAGTCACATTCCTTCGTCGCAGCTCTTGGACTTGCTGATGTGCCCACCACTGTGAATATTTGATAACTGGCCTCATCAAGGTGGTCAAATCTGCTAGCTCTGGTTCCGACCATCTTACAGGAGGAAGACGCCGATTCTCATCAAAGCCTGGTTGAATATACTCTCCGTCATCCTCATGCTGATCAGGCACTCGGAAGAGCTCAGTTATTTTGATCAAGTTCACCGGCAATCTGGACCATAGTCTTTTCTTGACATCATATTCATCTACAACATTCGTCTAGAAATCCTCCAGGTCTACCTTATGTTTGTACTTCCTTCCATTCACGGTCCCAATGTGGTGGTGAGGATCAAAGTCAACTCTAGACCGGTAAGATGTGAAAGGGTACCATTGCATTTCTAACTTGGCGCTTTCAACTGCCTGTGCCAATGGACAAGACTCTTGCATATTCCCAATGAAGAACGAAAGGTGACGACTGCCTTCTGCTTTGTTCTCTGGAGGCCTTGGTATGTTTCCAGTTGTCTCAGAACCTCAAGCAAGACTATCTTGTTATCGGGAGTAGGTAAGGACATCCGGTGAATCCCTGAACTCTTATGTAGGTAAATCTGGGAAACTGGATAAACTAGGATCTGTACTTGCTGATTAGGCTCTTGGCCTCACGAGTAAGCCTTTGATGCGTTCCTCCTTGAAGTATTCTAGTGATGTACATTAGGAAGGCATCATTCACTCTTCTGAAGTGTGACTTTTCGCAGAGCTACAACTGTGGATAACAATCATAAGATTTGAATTCATTTTCCCCATTGCCCACTATGCCTCGGTAGATCAGTACTGCATATTTGTAAGTCCTTGCCAATAGATAGACAATATAAGAACTCATGTAGAAAGACTTTGTGCTCTCCAAGTTTACTAGCTGCTCATGGAGATCGTCACTGATTATCCGTGACCAGTTGAATATCTTGACGCCTGAGGTGATCTCGTCAATGAAACAATACATCCATGTTTCAAATGGAGCACCTTGAGGGCTGCCCATTACTCTGTTCAATAGCAATATAATATCTCCATATTCCTCCTTGAAGTCAGTCCGAAGCAATTTCTTTGGCATCTTCTTGATGGAAGGCCTCGGTTTCTCTAACCATATCTTATTGATGTTGGTTGCACAAAGATCCATCCGATCTTCATAAAGTCTTCTTGCATCTTCTTTGGTCTTGTATGAATTCCGGTTTTAACTTGGTATGCCGAAAGCCTCTTGAATGGCTAACTCTCCGAGATGAGCTAACACTCTGCCATCAGGTGCAACAATCTGCCTCTCTTGTGTATTATAGTGTATAGCACATTCCACCATTAGTTCAGCACATTCCACAGCTGGTGGAAATCCGGCTGCTTGGACGATGCCATTCCGCATCATCCGGCGAGCAATTGGTGTCGGCAGGAATCCATCTTGTCTGTATATCCTCTTCTTGAAGTCTTTAAAATCAACATGTCCAAGGTTTGTGTCTGTGACGTTCTTCCATTTGGAGTTGATTTTTGATTCCGGCTGCAGTCCTTTGCTAGCAAACTTCATTTGTGCCTTCCTCAAAGGTTCCCCTCAGGTGGTCATCAATCTGCAAGAAACATGAAAATATATTAATTTTAAAATTTAATTTTGATTTTCTTGGACCTTTGCTCGAAATTTTCACTTTTAGCCTGTTGAAAAGTTAAATTCTGCAAAAGATGAGACTGAAAATGACATAATTTGGCTAAGTATTTAGCAAAATTTTGCGAAGATGGGTGAATAAGACAGAAAAGAAATGAAGAAATCTGTCAAATTTGGATTTTAAACTTTCAAAATTATATACTTTCGATGGCGATTCCTCCTTGAATTCTGAAAGTTTTGCTTCAACTCAGAAAAAGCACACCTATCCTCTGTACATTCAGTCCTCCAACACTTTATCTCCGAAAATTTTCTTCAAAAAATTACTTTCTCTCCAAAATCTTTCTTCAAAGAAATTATCTCACAATCTTCGAGAGAGTTAGAATCTCTTTACCATCGAACTTGGAGAACAATGATTTGAAAATGAGAAGCTAAACTCTTTATAAAGTTGAAAGGTTCGATTATTTTAGCAAATTCATGTTTTTTCTTAGATTCATCAAACCCAGACTTGTTTCATCTTCTCCGAAATGGCAACTCAATCGTCATTTAAAATATTTAAGAGGAAGTTTCTAACTTTTACCTAGGCGCCATCCTTGTGAAATCTTTTAGATTTTTCTTCGGAGCTTGAAGATTTCGGCTAAGTGTTGAATATTTCATTTTTCTTTTATAAGTGTTGGAAAATATTAAAATATTCTAAGTATCAAATTCGATTTTCCAATCTTCTCATTTTTCTAATCATGCCGAAATTTTATTTTGTCCAAGGCAAATTCGTTATTTCTCATGTCATTTTCCATTTTCCTCTAGGCGAACTTGGAGTTTTCCATGCCATTTTGCAAGGCGGAGTTTATCTTGTGCTTGACATTGTTCTCTTCAAGGTGGGGCGGACTTTGCCTTGTCTTTGACATTGCTCCTTTGACACTTAACCATATCCATACTTAGCCAATTTCATGAGTCTTCCTTTCCTAGGTGTCAATACTTAGCCAAAATTTTGAGCTTTTCTCTTTCAAGGCATCAATACTTAGCCAAATTTTGAGTTTTCTTTCCTTCTCTTGGCTGGGCGAACTTTACTTATGCCTTGCCAGCTTCTATTTCTTTCTAGGCGGACTTTAGGACTTCCTTGCCATCTTGCCTTTATGCTTGGGCGGACTTCTTGGCATCTTGGACATGCTTCTCAAGGTGGGGTGGACTTCAAGTCTTTCATGTCATGATGCAAGGGCGGACTTTGCTTCAGCCTTGATAAGTGCATGGGCGTACTTCATGATATGTTTGCCATCTCCTATTTTCAGCTTGGGCGGACTTCATCAACTTCATGCCATTCATTCCTTGAGCTGGGCGGACTTCTTGTTGGTCTTGTCATGTGCATGGCGGACTTTACTTTAGCCTTGCCATTTTCCATCTCTTCCTGGGTGGACTTCATGATGCCTTAGCCATTTCCCATCTCTTCATGGGCGGACTTCATCAATCTCATGCCTCTTCTTCCTTGGGCAAACTTGAAGATGCTTATGCCCTGAATTTCATGCTCTGGATCTTTTGGAACAAAACCCTCTCCATGTGATTTTCTCTTGCTTTTTTTACTCTTGGAGGCACAAAACCTTGATTCTAAAGATGAAAATGTTGACTTCATGACATGTCGAACCGTAGCACTTTCTAAAAATAGAAATTACTAAAAATAAAAAAAGCAAAAAGCAAAATTTCTAAAAATAGTAAATCTCGGATTGGTCCAAAAGTTGTCATATCCCCAAAATAGCAATGCCATAAAAAACCAAGTGCTAAAATACAAATAAATTAATAAATAGCAATATTAATATTAAATTTAAAATAAATATGTAATACAAAAATGCATAAATATGAAATAACAATTATAATAATAACATATTGACATATTAGTGTTATTATATTCTAATATTAAATAACTTAATATAAAAAATAATAATAATAAATAAATAAAAATTTAGGACAATCTTAAATATCATTGTTATTATCATAGTTGGAAAACTCGCCCCAAGGAAAAACTCGCCAAGGGAAAAATTGGAGAGTTTTTAAAAAGTCGGCAAAAACTCGGAAAAAACTCGGCAAAAAACTCGGGAAATGAAAAAATTGCTTAAATTTCATTAAAACACATTTTTTTTGCAAAATTCAAAGACAAGATGAATCCAATGAATCCATAAATGAGTACAAAAGTGTTTTCTATTAATTTTGATTGACTTTAATGTAAATTGATTACAAAATCGCATTCTCATGCGGAATCCCGATGGCTAAAAGCCTGAAAGTTTGATACATCAATACATGAAAATAGTAAAAGTAAAACTAGAACTAGAAGCAAATACTAAGTAACTAAACAACAACTAAATACAACATGCTAGCAGCTAGGCTTTCCTCTTCCCTAGTCTAGCAGCAGCTAGGGAAGAAGGGGTGGGTCCCCGTCCTCTAGTCCTGCCGCGTGTGCGTGGGCGTGGAAGTGGTGGCAGTGGCTGCGATGCTACTGCTGCTGGCTCTGACTGAATTTCAAGATCATCCATATGCTCAACCTCAGGAATGTCCTCCAACCCTACATCTCCGACTCCTGATGCACCCACATCCTCCATTGCCTGTCTCTCGAAGTCAAGGATCTCATCCGCGCTAAACAATGGAGGCTGCTCCTCTCGCCCTGTCCAATCACTATAAGGATCTATCTCATCTAAGTCAATAGGATCCAATGATTTTTCTTCAACTCTCTTTATGCGCAACCGAAGGTTGTATTGCACAAAGACAAGGTCATTGAGGCGCTTTTGTGTTAACTTGTTCCTCTTCTTCGTGTGAATGGACTCGAACAAGCTCCAATTGCGCTCACAATTGGATGCACTACAAGGCTGACATAGAATGCGGAGGGCAATTTTTTGTAGATTTGGGGTTTTTCCACCCCAATTTTTCCACCAAACATCTGCAAAAAAAGAAAAGAAAATTGAAGAGTTAGAAAACAAAGTCAAAGACTCAAAAGTCAAAAGTCAAAACACATTTTATCAAATTCTAAGATGCATGTGAAATAAACTTAAAATTTAAAGACTCCAAATTTTATACCTGGTGCTATAGTGGTTCTTCCTCTAACAGCCAACTCCGAAGAAAAGAGATTACCAGTTGCCTCCCTGTTGATGAGTGTTTTATCATTCACCAAACATCAGAATAAAAATGTCCAAAGACACTCTATCCTCTCTTGAAAAATCACCGCATATGCTAAGATTGCAAGAAGATCATATGGCGATTCCAAGGTTTCTTTAGTCGGGTCTCGACGTGTGGATAAGCTCAATGGTCGTTGTGATAATGCTGGTAATAAACAAGGGGACTTACGTAGAAAGTCTTCACAAGTTCGGGACTTAGGAAATTTATCTTTAAAGGTTCTCAATTAGGACTTTCAATTGTGGATCTCAAAAAAATGGCAAAAGAATAGGGTTTAGGAAATCTAGTCTAAGCCTAAGAACTCAAGAGACAGTAAGGACTCGGTGAAGAGAAATAAACCACACTTTGTTTCGCCTCCTGCAGGACAACATACGCAAAATGGGTGCAATCTTCAAGGGGTTTGTGAGAATAATTTTCAAACCTCGAATGAGGCTGAAGTTAAGCTTCCACGATTAAGAGCTCAGGCTAACTTTACAAATCGAATGCAAATCATCCATTCGAAAAAAGTATGAGCTACACTTCACCATTGAATCAATACGATCAATCTCTCATTCAATTAACAACTTTCAAAGCAAATTCTACTTAATCTAACTTTAACTCTAATCTATGGCGGAAGATAATATGTAACCTCGCTTACTATTCAACAATAAGAAGTTATTCAAGGCAAATCATGCTCAAGAGCTTTTATCATTCAAAATAGTCTCAATGCGACAATATACATAATCTGTCTCCACACATTACAAATGAGGGGGCGAGCTCAATTTATAGGCTCCCCAATTACAATTCAATGGCCAAGATTGATTTCAAATCAACGGCCGAGATTACAAAATAAAACCCTAATTAGGGTTTGTCACCCTTCGACCAATGAGAAAATTCATTTGAGGACACTTGTCCTTTTTGCTAAATATAAATCAACAATAAAATAGAAAGTTGTTGCGTGTTGATTTGGAACAATTTGATTGGTTGGAAGATGACGAGGCGCCACCTCAGCGTGTTGGATGCCTTCCTTGGTTGCTTCGTTTTTCTTCCACGTGCTTGCCTTAGAATATTTTCCCTGCCGATGACTCTGTCCTTGTGCTTATTCCTTCCTAGCCGTGATCCTGGATTCCTTTTGAGACTTTGATTTCTTCTTCTCACCTGTACTGGAATCTTTGAGGTCTGGAAGTCTCCCCTTCGAGCAGGTGTCTAGACTTGAAGTTGGTTGCTTTGAACTTCCTCCTGCTTGAACTGGGTTGATGCTATTCCTTGGGATTTGAATTCTCCAATTTCTGCCGAGAAATTGTCTAAATATGGAGATCTGTTTGGAACACTCTTATTGTCACCATCTGATTCTGATTGGAAGCTTGTCTTTAATTCTTCAAGAGATGAAATCCCTCAAGAAGTTGTCCGGATTGCTTCAATAGGTCTGGGATTGTAGATGAAATCCTTCCAAGACGTCTGGATATCCATTCAAGTGTCTTGAATTTGGAGAAGAATGACCCTGTGCCTTAGCCATGATAGAGGAATTGGAATTTTCTCTATGAAGTATTTCCCATACTTAGCCAAATTTTGGCTATTCAAGTTCATTTTGTACCACCTTCACACGGACTATTCAACATTTAGCCAAGGTTTTGGATGAACTTTGCCTGTGGATTTTTCTTCAATTTTGGATTTGGCTTGTACTATGTAGGACAAATTCCATCCTTAGACAAGGATTTTATCCACTTCCTCTTTATTTTCCCTTCATCCCAAGGTATCAACACTTAGTGAATTTTCTGAGTTTTAGCCAATTTTCTCATCCTCTCCTTGGGCAGACTTCACATGAGCTTGGATGTTTTTCTCTTCAATCAAAGTCGGACTTCATGATGCTCAAGACATTTTCTTATCCAGGTCAGACTTTATTTTGCCTTGAACATGCCTTACAAAGGTTTGGACATGCTGTGCTTGGGCAAAGTCAGACTTTCTCATGCTTGTCCCATCCTTTTTCCCTCACTCCATTTGGCCTGAGGCAGACTTGCCATCATTCCACGCCATTGCTTCTTCTTTGAAGATTCACCTCGTGTCGCCATCCACCTGCAAGAAATAAAATAAACAAATTCAGATTTTCTCTCTCCTGAATTTTTTTACCACTCTCTCTCCTGAAGCCATGGTGAATTTAATTTTGCCCATCGGACTTTATCTCTGGCCGACACAAATTATTTTCCTCCAAAACATCTCTGGCAAACTTCATTTTGTCCAAGGCATTCTTAAATTTCCAAGCAGTTGAAATAAATATTAAAATATTAAAAATATTTTAATTAATTCCAACCCGTTCGTTTTGGACCCATGGTTATTTCGATTTTCCTTTCGTTTTTTCTTGGCTAGGAATTTATTTTCCAATTTTATCCTCAATTTCGTCTAGCCAAGTCAAAACTTAAGCCATTCCGTCGAAAATTTTATTGCCAGATCCCTATTTTTCTTTGCCATAGCCAACTTTTCTCTTGCACTGAGCCTATTTTGTTCTACCAAAATCAAATTTTCTCTTGCTCAGTTGAATTTTTTTCTAGGAAAAATCCTTGTCCGGATGTCTTCATCGGGCGAATTTCCTTGATGTCTGACATATTCTTCCTCCTTCTAGCCAAGGACGATCCTTCCTTTCTCCTTGCCTTGTGCATTTTTTCTTCAGTCAAAATCGTCAATTTCTCAACATTTTCCTTAGACTTAGGCAAAATTTAGCTTCTCTTCCACTTTTGTGTTAGGCACACTTCGTTTTATTTCTTGCCACATCCCAATCTTCTTTAGCACGTGTCCTTTCAAACTTGGCATTTGACCTCTTGAAAGTGTCAGGATACTTAGCCAAAAATCTCAACTTTTCATCCTTTAGCCTCTATACTTAGGCAAATATTCGAACTTTTCCTTGGACTAGGCATCAACACTTTAGCAAAATCATCATTTTATCCCTTCATGTGCTTAGGCGGACTTCCTTAGCACCTTGGACAAGCATGGTGGACTTCCTTGACATCTTGCCAACCTCTTCAAGTGTATGGCGGACTTTCCTTCCTCTTTGGATATGCATCTTGGACGTCCCTCTTTTCTAGGGCGGACTTTGAAGCTTTTAGCATTTGTCTCAACATTTTGCCTCTTGGAAATGTCATAATATTTAGCCAAAGATCAACTTTCCACCTTTTTAGGCCCTCACACTTAGCAGATTTTCGAAATTCCCCTTGCTGGGCCTCAACACTTAGTAAAAATTTTGATTTTTCTTCATTTTACATGCCTAGGCGGACTTTCCAAGCCTTTTGGACATGCCTCTTATGCTGGGCGGACTTTAGAGGGGTCAAGGATGAGCTGGGCGGACTTTGAATGACCTTAGGATATGCACCTTTGCTACTGGGCGGACTTCAGAACCTTTTGGCACCTCCTTCTTGTGAATGGCGGACTTTGGAAGGTCTTAGGACATGCATGGCGGACTTTGGAAGGTCCTAGGATATGCTCCCTCAAGGCTGGCGGACTTCAAGACTTTTTCAGACTTTCCCTCTTTGCATATGGCGGACTTTGAAAGGTCCAAGGATGAGCATCCTTATGCTGGGCGGACTTTGGAAGATCCAAGGACATTGCCTCTTGCTGCATGGCGGACTTTGCAGGATCCAAGGACATGCATCCTTGCTGCTTGGACATGCTTCCTTAGTGCTGGGCGGACTTCACCAGCTTTCTGACATTCATACCTCTTTCCATAGGGCGGACTTCCTTACTTTGGTTGCCATAAGTCTTGGTTGGAGGGCGGACTTCATCACATGCTAGGCCATTGGACAAGGTGGACATCAGCCTGTTAGTAGCCATTTCCATCTTTGACCAGGCAGACTTTGGATTATGCTTAGCCACTTTAGCTTTCTCCCAAGGCGGACTTCAGCTTGTGTCTGTCCATTTGATGCTTTGACAGGGGCGGACTTGCTCAGATTCATTGCCATTGCATTGCTTATGGCTGAAGGTGTTCACCATTATCTTGTGAGCTGAAGGTCCTCCATACTTAGGCGAATATCTCAGTTTCCTACATGATTGTTCAGGCATATCCTACCTTCACCATGATCAGATCGCCATGAATGCTTCAGATTCTTTACGAATTTCCAGATTTTCCATGAATGTTCAGTCTTTACCTCAGATTTCTCATGAGTTTCTCAGATTTTTTTCATGAATGTTCAGATTTCTTGACTGGTTCTTCAAATTTTCAACCCTTCTTCGAAAGATTTTCTGTGATTTTTACCAGATTTTTCACCATTCTTGAGCAAATTTTCCAGATTTTTTGAACTTTTTATGTGATTTTCCAGAATTTTACCAAAATTTCAAAAAAAAATTCGAATCGATTTTCTGAGAGTTTCGTTGATCTTTTCGAACTTCTGAGTGGATTTTTGAAACTCGTGACCTTTCTAAAAAAAGAAACTTTCTAAAAATAGAAATTTTCCAAAAATAGCAACTTTCCAAAAATAGACCCTAAAAAATAGGGATCCCAGAATTGCCCAAAAGTGCCAAAAAAGTAGGTCCTAAAAAATAGGGGGCCCGGGGTGAGAAACCCTAAAAATTTGGAAGTGTCGGATTTGACTGAAACGACAGTCGATCTTCGTCTCCCAGGCCTTCTAAGCACGATGGTGACGTTTACGCGCTGATTCAAGCATGGATTCTTGACTTGGCTCAGATGACTCTCGGCAGACTGACTGACTTGGAACCCTCAAAATGATGACCTCATTGTAAAAGACAAGTGACATGCAACTGCAACACCGGGCAAAAAGCGAAAACAGGGGGTCCCCATTTGCAATGGGGCGTGTGTGAAAATGGTCACAACACCTCCCACTGTACATATCCATCTCCTTGACAATGAGGTCTCTCACTGCAACATCGGTTCCATCCTCTGAATGCATGTTGTAAGCCCCTCCATAACCTCTCCATTAGCATCGGAGAAGTTCTCTGAAAAGAGATAAGAAGGGTTGAGGAAGTACCCTGCTGCATGGATGGGTTGGTGGAGTTGATTGTTCCACCTCCTATCAACAATCTCCCATATGGGATCAAATTTGAGGCTGTCCCCCATATAATAACTTTTGATGGCCTCCTTGGCCCTATGTAATGTCCCCATTTTGGCCATACACTCTTCTTTTGGATTTAGCCTATTTCCGGAAATCCGTAGGCTAAGCTAAAGTAGAAAACTAGGGTTTCCTCTTTCAGATACTACTCAGTTGGCATTCAGAGGATGTTGTAGACTTACTATTTATAGCAGTTTGCTATTTTTAGCAAGTCTATCTTTTGGCGAGTATCTATCTTCAACAATTCAATCCTTTGCAGTTCAGTGTTTAGTTTGGCTTTCTGATGGTTTTGAAGTTAACTTACTATTTTTGGCATTTGCTATTTTTAGTAAGTTCATTTTTGGCAGAAGCATCATCATCAACTTGGTTCAGTTTGGCATTTGTCAGTTTGCTATTTTTAGCAATTCATTAGTTGCAGCTTGGGCATTGTATTTGGTTATCTCCTTGGACTGAGTTTCAGACTTAGTCAATTTTCATGTCTTGAAGTTGTACCCCATGCCTAGGCTTGATGACTTCAAGTTGTTTTAAAGAAGGGGACATAAAGGGGTCAAGTGAGCATTTAATTATTTAATAAATGCTTTATTGTTGCAATATGAAATGGATGTCTAAAGGGGAAGTTGAATGATATTTTATTATTTCAAAAAGTAAAAGGCAAAAAGGTGGCATCCCTTTTGGAAGTTGAAGTGATTCAACTTCTTGAAATTTGAAGAGTTCTTGTTGCTTCATTTGCCAACTAAAGCTTATATATTGCTGCTGTTTGAAGAGCTGATTATGCATGAATTTATGCTAATGTTATGCTATCAAAATGACAACTTGGTTTTTACTTCAAGGGATGCTTACCTCCTAGTTTCAATCCAATTTCGTGTTTGAAATACAACACCTAGTTGGTTTTCATTGCTGCTTTTCATCTAGACTAGCAGATTGAGCTCAACAATTGAAGTTTTTAATGATATTTTCAGTTTTGAAGTTGCTGATGCAATCACAGCTGAAAGTCGAATTTGTATACAGCTTTGTGAGTAATTTTTATTTTGTTCTGGGCATTCGAGAATCTGATTTCTATGCTTTGGGCGACCCCTTCCACAAATTTCCAGATTTCTATTTTGAGTTGCTGATTTTTAATGACAAAATCGCCCCTCAAAGAGGGCCGTACCATTCTTGAAAGCTTTGGAATTCGTGCTTGAATTATATGCTGAGTTTTGGTGCTTTTTTGTGATCTGTTTTTGGGCGCCTACCTCCTAGAAGGCTTCTGCAAAAGACATCACTCAATTCGGAGGTAATTTGGTGAAGTTATGAACATTTAATTGGTTTCACAGTTGCTGGTTATTCATTTCCAGAATTGTTATTTTACATCAGACTTGTTTAAGTTTGAATCTCCAGTCCTTTCTTCATCATTTATTGTTGATGTCTAACATGGAATCATCCAATATCATGGTACATTGAATCTATTGTAATTTTCATGTAATTTGCAGCTCTTTTTCCATATTGTAAGACTGTAAACAGTAGTACTGTTCCAGTCCTTTATTGCTGCAATTCTTTCTTTAATTTCACATTAGTACCCCTGGATGGTTTACCGCCAGTGTGGATAATTGGATTTGTATTACTCTTGTACCCACTCTCAAGTGGTGAATCCCCACAACTTTGTGGATGCCCGCCGCAGCGGACGAATTGTTTTAATTGTAATCTTTTCCCCCCATTGTTTGGTGGTAGTGTGGAAATGCTCTTCATGGTTGGTTATCCGCCTATTCATTTCTAGTTTCAATTCAACACTCCGTCATATGTTAGCACCTCGCCCTCAGTGGGATCTTGAGTGCACATTCTTGACGTCGAGTAGTTTCTTTCAAGTATTTTTCATTTAGCTCCTCCGCCATATGACAACACCTATTCCTCATTGGGATTGAGTGTGCATTCTTGGTGTGAGTTCTTTTCAAGTTTGGTTTTCTATTTGGAGCTAACGCTAATCAAGTTGGTTAAGTGCTGGTTATGTTGTGTTACTTCATCGAAAAAAATTGGTTAGCTTATTTCACCCTATCCATGGCCTCATAAATGTATCCTATTGGGTTTTCATCCCCATCTACCAAGCGGAGGACTCTAACCAAGGGCTTCGACACCTAGATTAAAAATACAAAAAGATCAAAGTTAGAAATTTACATTGAAAGGCTTAAAGTTAAATTAAAATATATATATTTATATTCAACTTGAGATTAAAATTAAAATCAAAGTTTTGAAGTTACCTTCATGATCTTTGTAGCTTTTTGTGCAAACAAGGGGTCGAAGACTATTGCAGAAATTCTCTCTCCTTCGGGCTTCTTTGAATATGAAGAGTCATTTCACGAACATTTGTTTTAGAGAGCCCAAAGAATCCATAATGCTTTGCAACGTTAGGAAAATTGTTGCAAACCTTGTGGCACCCGATCTCACCAACTCCTTCCCTTGCGTATGCTCTCTCATCAAATTAAGAACCCAAGGGTGATTGTAGATATATTTTGTGATGCTCCTTGCATCATCTACAATCGGTGCCACCCAAACAAGTTTGCCTATGTCCTCCAAAAGAAGGTCAAGGCAATGAGCCGCACAAGGTGACCAAAAGAGTGATGGATGTCTACTCTCAAGCATTCTTCCCGCTGCCACATACGCTGTTGCATTATCTGTGATGACTTGCACCACATTAGCAATCCCCACCTCCATCACAACTTCTTCCAACAACGTACACAATGTATATGAAGTTTTTATCTTGTTGGAAGCATCCATCGACTTCCAAAACACAACTTCACCTTTGGAAGCAACCAAAAAATTAAGGATGGTGCGGTTTCTCCCATCCGTCCACCCATCAGAAAGAATTGAGCAGCCAAATTTTTTCCATTTATTTTTTTGCTCTTCCACCACATGCATTGCCCTTTCGGTTGCATTTGTGAGCAACCTACAAGTACAAAGTAAAATAATTAAATAAGTACAAAATTGTAAGTTATAAACAAAAAATAGCTTGAATTCAACATAAATAATAAATTAATTTAAATTTTAAATGAAAGAACATAAAATTTAAGTTGATTTGTCACTTACTTCCCACTCAAATCTTTGCGAGAAGGTGGCTTGAAGCCTTTTCCCGCAACTGTCAATGAAGTGACCATATTGTGCCAATAGGGACTACTCGCTACATTGAATGGTATGTTATTGAAATACCAAAAATCAGCACATGCCATGCTAGCATGTTCATGCACCTCCTTGTTCCACCCTGTAGCCTCCAATGATACCTGTGCTCCTGGTGTGTTTCTTGGCACAAAAAAACTCTGTGGGTTGCGTGAAGATGAAGGTGGTGGTGGCATTGGCACTCTAGTCGAACTAGAGGACAAGGGGGGCCTAGAGGATGCTGTGGCTGTGGCTGTGGTGGTTGTGCCATGAGTGCGAATCCGTGGACCACGAAGAGAGCCCACAATGCCAACAATATCTGGCTCTGCATCCTCATCTGACTCTATCTCCATGTGCTCAGCCTCGTGCTCCTGAGTCCCATGGGCATGCGCATGTCCACTGGCTATGGCTGCTGCTATGGCTTTTTTAGCCCTCTCCTTTTGCATTTTTTTTTCCTCAGCAAGTGAAAGTAGGGCAAGCATCTCTCTTCTAATCTCTTCTTTGGGCTTCTCACAAACCTTGGCATCACGTTGAGGAATGCCTGCTAGATGGTATTTGAGGCGATTTATGCCTCCATGATATGTTTTTTTGCATTCACTACAAACAACTATTCCAGGCACTGGCCCTCTGACACCATATTTCCATGTAGGGTCTCTAGCCCCTGCAGGACGAGTGCCTGGAACCCATGATGATGCTGTGTGAGGGGTGGAAGTTGATGGGGTGGGGGCGGAACCTGATGCTGAGCCTGAACCAGAGCCAGAAGCCATTATAGTGTGTAATGTGTATTCACTGATCAATGATCAATCTACACATTCAAAAAATAAGCACAACATATTAGTTTTTTAATATAAAAAAAATTTAAAAACAACCTAAAATCATTAAAACTTAAAAAATCTAGAGCTAAATTTCATTTAAATTGATACAAATGTGCTTAAATGAATTATCAATTAACATTATTAACTAATCTTATCATTCTACACAAAAAATGAACCTAGGTCTGAAAATTACAAAAAATAGTGAAAAAAATGAAAAAAATCAGCAAAAATCAACAAAAGATTGTGATGAATTTTGTTTTTTGGATTCTAAATGCAAAAAAATTGTTTCTTTGTGCTCTATCATGTCTTTTTTCAATTTGGAATGAGTATTTTGCAAGAACAATGAAAGAAAATGATTAATCAAAAACAAAAAACAAAAACAAAAACCCTACCTTTGAATCGAATTTCTCTTCAAAATCCACACAAAATGGCGTTTGAATCCGCTCTCCTCGATGGAAAATCGTTGGAAATGATATCTCCTTGCTTGGGGGGGGTTTTTAGCTTCTCACACAAAGTATCAATTAATTTTGAAATGAAATGAAGAACATAAAAGACGTTTTGTGCTTTATTCCTGCGCGGGCGAGTTTTTGGCGAGTACTCGCCATAAAAACTCGCGAGTTTTTGTTAAAAACTCGAAAAAACTCGAAAAAAACGAGTTTTTGGATTTTGGCGAGTTAAACTTTTTAAAACTCGTTTTTTATAAAAACTCGTTTTTTATAAAAACTCGCGAGTTTTTAAAAACTCGCCGAGTTCTCTGCGAGTTTTCCAACTATGGGTATGACCCTCCTTGAGGGGCGATTTTGACATTAAAAATCAGCAACTCAAAACTAAAATCTGAAAACTTGTGGAAGGGGTTGCTCAAAGCATAGAAATCAGATTCTTAAATGCCTAGAACAAAATAAAATTTACTCACAAAGCTGTATACAAATTCAACTTTCAGCTGTGACTGTATCAGCAACTTCAAAACTGGAAATTTCATCAAAATCTTCAACTGTTGAGCTCAATCTGCTAGTCTGATTTGAGAAGCAGCAAATGTCCAACTAGGTGTTGTATTTCAAACACGAAATTGGTGAGAGGCTAGGTTGTAGCATCCTCGATTCAAAATATCAATTGTCATTTCGACAGCATAACTTAAGCAAAATTTCATGGATACCAAATGTTGGAGCAAGCTTCACTTTTATAGAAAAGAATAAAACTCATCAACTTCCCTTCAAGGCACGCCAAAAGCCACAGGAGAAACTTTTCAAATTTCCAAAGTTCATAATTCCTCAAAATGGCGTCCCACTTCAAGGCACATAAAAACTTTATTAAAAAATATTAAAACACCTTAATGAAGGCGTCCCACTTCAAGCCCCTCTTTTAAACACAACTTCAAGTTATTCCACTACGCCAAGGGGTCAACTGCAAATTATAACATTAATGCCTTGTAATTAAAAACATGCCACAAATACTGCATATTGAAGTCTGCAACAAAATACCAACTGCTCCAACAAGAAACGAACACACTGAAGCACTGCCAACAGGACCACTGCTAAAAATAGTATTTATTATAAATAGTAAACACCCAGAAAAATGCCTCAAACCTCCAAGCAAGGAAACCCTAATTTTACCTCAACGAGCCTACGGGCCTCCGGAATAGGCTGAGAGTAACTGAGCTGATCACTAGTGAGAAGGGGACATTACATGTCAACGATGCCTCCCCCATCTATGTGTGCAACTCAAAAAACCCCTCTATGCACTAATCTTTAGCAATGCAAAACACCATTCTTCCCTCATCTCATCCAAGCAAGTCTAATATGCCAAAAGCATTGTAATGTCCCCATTTTTAGCCCTACACTTTCCAGTGATTGATAACCTATCCCCGGTGTGTTGTTGGCTAGTCAGAGGCAAAATTAGGGTTTTCGACTGCTTGATGGTCTCTTTTGAAGATTCAGGGGTTTGCATCTTGAAGTTTGGGATTTTGGATTGCAAATTCTTTCTGGGTTTTTAGAAAGCTTTGCAATGGTATCACATGCACTTTGATCCGAGCAACTTGCTGAATTTACTATTTTTAGTAAATTCTATTTTTGGCAGCAGTCCAGTTGGCATTAGTTCAACAGGCTTTCCTCTTCAGGCAATTCATTTGGTATTATTGATTTCTGGCCTTTTGATGCATTTTTGGAGAGATAAGTTAATTTTATTAAAATAATGTTATTTTTTAACATTAACCCCATGGCCTAGCAGTATGACTTTAAGTTGTGTTTAAAAAGGGGACTTTAAGGGGTGGATGCCTCATGAGGTATTTTATTAATATTCTAAAGTTGAAAATATGATTTGAGAAGGGGGCGCCAACTTTGGAGAAGAAGATTATTTTATTTAAAGAAACATTTTAATCAATTAAAATGTTATATCTTGAGAGATTGGACGCCTAAAGAGGAAGGAGTCAAAAGTCAAGTCAAAAACCTAATTCCTTGGAGGATGGGCGTACCTTCTAGAAGCTGTTGGAGATTATTTTCAGTGATTATTTAAGGAGGCCTCTACTCTTCATTTTATCATCTTATTTTTCTATCATACTGTTATGTTGCTGAAATGCTTTCAGAGTTGCTTCGAGGAATGCATACCTCCTAGCCATTTCTCTTGGTTTCGTGCTTGAAAGATAGCACCTAGCTAAGACTTCGGAGATTGCTTCTCATCCAGATTTGCAGACAGAGCATCAAGGTTGAAGATTTCAGAGATTGGTCAGTTTTACAGTTGCTGATTTTAGCATGGCTGAAGGTAGTTTTAGTTTAGAAGTCATTGTGTGATTTTTGTATGGTTCTAGGTAGTTAACTAGTCTCTTTCTCTGCTAGGGGCGACCCTTCTTGCAGGTTTTTAGATTTTATTTTTGAGTGTATGATTTTATCTTGTCAAATTGCCCTTTCTAGAGGGTTTTCATTGCTGAGTTGTCTCGAGATTTGTGCAAAAATAAATATCAGACATTTGGGTCAGTCTTGGAGTTGCTTTTTGGGTGCCATCTTCAGTTCTAGCGTGTGCATTTCATTTCAGTCCATTTGGTTGAGTTTTGGGTGTGTTATGAGCAATTTAGTGGGGTGTCTAGTTGCTGGTCTGTGCGTTTTAGGTTGCTGGTCTGTCATATCAGATTATAAAAGTTGTCATTTTGAGTTGGTTGTGGGTTTTCCAAGTCATATTGAACATTGGAGAGGCCTATACTATATTTGCAGCATTATTACTCATCCGACACAGTGTTATTTGCTGGAAAGCTTCATATTGTAAGGCTGCTACAGTAGTCCTGTTCAACCATCATTCTTATCTTGCAAAGTTTCATTGTAATTTCCCACTCTTAGTGGAAGAGACTGGCCATTGTTCAATCTTCATTGTAGTGCATTAGATCCTCAGCACCATATGTTAGCACCTCATCCATCCTGGGTTTGAGTGCACATCCTTGGTGTTTGAGTTACTTTCAGCATTGCATCATTTACAATAGAATCTCTACCAAATGGTAGCGCCTTACCCACCTTGGGTTTGGAGTGCACATGCTTGGTGTTGAGTTTACCTTTCAGCATTGCATCATCTCTTTCAGTTCCTCCGCCATATGGTAGCTCCTTGCTCACCTTGGGTATGGAAGCACATTCTTGGCATTGAGTTCTTTTAGCATTGTTTACTTCCAGTATTGCATGCATAAGATCCTCTGACCATATGCTCGCCTCTCCTCGACACATTCTTGGTTAGAGTTACTTTCCGCATCGTTTTGGTTTTGGAGCTAACCTTAATGGGTGCGTGTTGCATTGTAATTGCTATTGAAAGATTGGAAAAAAATTGGTCCGGTTCATTACAAGCATGTCCACACATGTCCTCATCCAAATCAAGATCTAAGCATCCCTACTAGTCCATTTCATGACCCTATATTCTCAAGATCCAACCACCCATATTAAACCCATCTCCAAACCAAATCCTATCACCTCGGTTTCTCCATCTTTATGTGATCCAAATTTCTAGTTTTCAAGGGAACTACAACCACCATCACTCCCACTCCATCTAAAAATGGATTTTTGTCTTGTTTCCAAAGCAACAAGTATCCCAGTGCCAATCACATCTGTGAAAACTTACATTATCAAGGAAAAGGATAAGGCCCTCATGAGTAAGGCATCTCAAAACCTGTAGAAATCAAAGCAAATCCAAGATTTTAGGCCCTCAACTATAGATCTCATGGCAAAGATGTTGGTAAGACCTCCGTACATCCCAAGGAAACTTCTTCCAACTTCCAAATAGGTGCTTCTTGTCACTCCTCTCACGAGTTTTTTCCACCAATCTTTTCATCGATGCCATCACCCCCATTACTCCTATAACCTCCACAACTAATCATTTCATCAACCTTAGCCATCCATCCCCTAAAATTTCCTACTAGGGTCGACAAATGCACATATCATTATACTTATTCCAACATGATGAAGTCATCACCGAATTCATGGGATGTCAAGATAATCTCTCCCCATGGGACTATACCATTACCTTTGGAAGTGATTTGGATGTATGTAATGTCCCCATTTTCCGGAGCTTCAGAGTTTGGAGGATTAGCCTATCATTTGACCCTTGTAGGCTAATGGGGTTGGTTAGAGGGCCCCTTTTGCAACATTTGCAAAATTCAGATTTGAAAACATTATATTATCCATGGATTGTGAAGATGTCATTCGTGAAATGTTTCATACATTCTGGAGTGTTATTGATGAGGTTCATCCTAGTAGTATGATTACTTCTATGCAATCCATCATGTCTTCGGTTTTGTATGAGGATGATGCTATTTCTAAGCTCGTGCCAAATGACTTATGGGTTGTTTGGAAATGTGAGCAAGATGTGTCACCCATGGCACATGAGTTGTTAAAAAGATTGGTTGAGCAGAATATTGAGAAGTTCAAGGAGCAACTAACTGCAGAGGAGTTGATCTTATTTGGGTTACAGGTTCCTCCTTCTTTTCAGGACGATAGCATGCCATCATTAGATGTTTCAATTGAGCGGGATGATGATGAATACATGGAGCAGCCTGAGTCCCCTTGTACTTGGACACTAATTTAGGACACTGATGATTTGACAGATGGAATTAGTGCTGACATACTTCCAAATCAGCATGAAAATATACAAGACTTTGCGGAAAAAGAATTTCAGGCACAATTAGAAGCTTCTCCATGTGGAATAGAAGCTAGTCATATGTCCCATAGTCTGCGACTCTGCACAGTTTGAGGAACTAGTTGAAGGTGAATGAGGATGGGATTGTGGCAGTGTTATCTCATCATGACAAAATACACAAACTAATTGAGAATCACCTTTGGATGGTTCAGTTAGAGGGAAGACAAAAGGGAATTGATGCAGAGTCTTCTCATGATCTACAGGCAATCAAAGAAGGTATGGGAACAATGAAAACAAACTACTTGCACCTTCTTTCAGATCGGGATCACCTCCTTAGCCTTGTTGGGATCTATTCAAATGCTTTGAGAAGGAAAGAAGATGAGGTTGATAAGCTCTCTCAAGAGCTTGAGGGCGTTAGGGATTCTTTGGTAAGTACTCAGATGGCACTTCAGGATTTCGAGAGATATGTTGATGAGCTTTGCTTAGAGTTGAGTTTGGCTAGATGCACATCATGTGAAATATGCTAACCAATTTTTTGCCACAATTTTTACACAATCATCAACACTTGGCCAACTTGATTAGCGTTAGCGCCAAATCCAAAACACTACCAAAGCAACTCTAACCAAGAATGCACCCTAAAACCACTTAAGGAAGAGGGGCGGTCATATGGTCAGAGGATCCCTAGGATCCAAACTTGATATAGAAAGAGAATGCAATTGGAACTGAAATTAAACTCAACGTCAAGAATGTGCACTCAAGATCCCAGTGAGGGAGAGGTGCTAACATATGACAGAGTAATTATCAGAAACTGAAATAACTAGGCGGATAACCAGCCATAGAAATTCATACTAACTAATTCTTCCGCTGCGGCGGGCATCCACTTAGGTGTGGGGATTCACCACTTGATAGTGGGTACAAAGAGGGATACAAGTTCAATTCTCCACATTGGCGGTAAACTATCCAGGGGTAATTAATGTTTGCATAGAAAATTACAAGTAATTGCAGCCAAAATAAACTGGTTGGATTAGTACTACTAATGCTCAACCTTATAATTATGAATTCTGCAAATTACCAGTATTACAATGATTGCAAACAATTCTAATATGTAAAGAAGAATTTTCTCAATGTTTCAACACTCAAATTCTGGAAACTGAAGGCTAAAACTGAACTTAAAACAATCTGATTACAAAAACCAGCAAACTGAAAGTGTAAACCAGGAACTGTGAAACCAATAAAATGTTCATAACTCATTCAATATACCTCCGAATTGAGTGATGTCTTTTGCAGAAGCCTTCTAGGAGGTTGGCGCCCAAAATCAAATCACAAAACAGCATCAAAACTCAATATATAATTCTTGCACGAATCCCAAGGCTCTCAAGAATGGTAAGGCCCTCCTTGAGAGGTGATTTTGACATATAGAATCAGCAACTCAAAACTAAAATCTGCAAACTTGTGGAAGGGGTTGCCCAAGGCATAGAAGTCATTTGATCAAACACCCATCACCAAATAAAAATCACCATGAGAGTTGCAAGTGAAATCGACTTTCAGCCATGACTGTATTAGCAACTTCAAAACTGGAAATATCATCAAAACTTCAATTATGAGTCTCAATCTGCCAGTCTGAATGAGAAGTGGCAATAGAAACCAATTAGGTGTTGTCTCTCAAACACGAAATTGATTGGAATCTAGGAGGTAAGCATCCCTCGAAGAAATAGTCACAATGTCATTTCGACAGTATAACTTTAGCATAAATTCATGGATACCAAACGCTGGAGCAATCTTCATTTTTATAGAGAAGAAAACTCATCAACTTCCCTACAAGGCATGCCAAAAGCCATTGAAGAAACTTTTCAAATTTCCAAAATCCATAATTCGTCAAGATGGCATCCCACTTCAAGGCAACATAAAAACTTTATTAAAAAATATTAAAACACCTTTATGAAGGTGTCCCTCTCCAAGCCCCCTTTTAAACACAACTTAAAGTTATCCTCCTAGGCCAAGGGGGTCAACAAGGAAACATAACATTATTTGCCTTTATTAAATAATTTCCAACAACTTCTGCATTTTGAAAACTGGACCAAAATTACCAACTGCTCCAACAAGAAAAGAAACACACTGAAGCACTGCCAACAGGACCACAACTAAAAATAGTATTTACTATAAATAGTAAACACCTAGAAAAATGCCTCAAACCTCCAAGCAAGGAAACCCTAATTTTACCTCAACAAGCCTACGGGCCTCCGGAATAGGCTGATGAGTAATTGAGTCGATCACTGATGAGAAGGGGACATTACATCATGTATGGCAGAGACTCAGTCATGTATGGTAGCCAGTACGCAGGAGGAGGATAGTAGTATGAGTTCACCTAGTGTTCACACTCAGGATGCAGATGCAGTGTCAGATGGTATCATAGACACATCAATATTGGTTGCGGATTCAGGTGTCAGTAGAGTTTTGAGTACCGGTCTCTTCTTCGGTACTCTGGAGGCTAACATGGGTCAGTTGTATCAGAAGGAGATGATTCCTTCTAGGACTTGCATGTTGGGTTTTGGTATTGATCCAACACCTTGCCAGGAAGTAGATGGCATTCATAGTGATGTTGCTGCACGGCCAACTCATCCTATTATGAGTTGTGAGCCTTCTTTTGAGGATGGTAGTATTGGATGGAATACACCTGATCATTTGGGTATTCCATTAGCACAGTTAGGAGAGTTTCACCTCGACTGCATCTTGACGTGTGCTCATCAGTTTGATTTCAGCCCACATGTATAGAACATGACTATGTCATTGTTGGCGCAAAGAGGTGGGTTGAATCTGAGGCATGCAGGTCCACTTTGGTATGACACATTTCCGTCTTCTGGTGACGAGTCCAAGTTTGGCAGGGCTTCTACCTTGTTCTCTTATGATGATTATCATTTGATTTAGGACTTAGAGACTTGTGTTTTGGAGATAGGGGGTATCAGAGTGGCACAACGGGAAGCGATAGGTATTGGCTTTCCAATAGTGTGGTTGCATCAGATTCACCATCACAGTTTTGGGATTGAGTTGATTCAGCAGGTTGTGCTAGTGCTGGTGTTACAAGAACTGTTTGGTGATAGCAAGGACATTACACAGATCTTCCCTTGGGATCCAGGTGGAGGAGAGCTTTCTTTGTAGCCATGATTGCTTGGGGACAAGCAGTCTTACGGAGGGCAGATTGTAATGTCCCCATTTTCCGGAGCTTCAGAGTTTGGAGGATTAACCTATCATTTGATCCTCGTAGGCTAATGGGGTTGGTTAGAGGGCCCCTTTTGGCAGTGATCAATGGGTTTTCTCCTTCAAAGTTTAGTGTTGGGTCAAGCTTAGCCTTTGTTTGACTCAGTTTCACATACTTACTACTTATAGTAAGTCACTGGATGTTAGAGAGGGACTCTTACTTTTTTTAGTAAGGCAGTTGGATGCACAGTGGATACGTTGGTTAACTCCTAGGTTTAGACGGAATTGAGAAATAATGATTATTTGTGGAGTTATGTTATTTTAATTATTAATAAAGTGATTACTTTATTAATAATTATTTATAAAGTGCACATTATAATGTTTTTTTATGACTTTATTAAAATGGGGCCATTTAATGACGAAAGACTATAAAGTATTTTGATATTGGCGCCCAAGTGATAAAATGCTATAAAGTCAAGATAAAAGGGAAAGTAATTTAAATATTAAAAGTTCCCTTAATTAAAGTATGTGGAGATATGTATGCTGAAGGGAAAAATATATCTTTTATCCCACATTGGCTAGAAAAGTGTGTGAGCTCTCCCAAAAAGTATAAAAGAATCTTAAGGGCTCATTTATGGACATCCAGGAATTGAAATGTTTTGAAGTGTTTGCTTGGAGAAGGAACCATCCAAGGTTTCTGCCATTCTTGTTATCTTTGGGAACGATCACTCCCATTGATTTGCAATTTTGAGGCTATGAAATATCAGCTGAATTATTGCTACTTGTGGGCTTCACTCAGAAGTTCAATTTGTGCTTCATTGAGGAGATTCTATAGGTGCAGTAGCTGTTGTATTACTGCCCTAGCTGAATAGTGATATAGCTGGTTTATTATCTCACCATTTTGTTGCAGTAGCTGGATTATTGTTGCAACTTAATTGATTTGTGGTAGCTAATGTATTACTGCAAAGAATCATTGGAGATATATTGGAGATCATTTGCAGATTGGAGGCAACATTGATTAGCATATTTGGAGGTGATTATTGTATGAAGAACATTCCGATTTTTCATCTTAGCAAGGGTCAACCAGCCATGGTGAGAAGTACATATTTTCTCATTACTCATCATTGAGACTTCAGATTTTTGTGGGCATTGGAGAAATCAATTCCTTTCGTGTTGACAATCATTTCTATAGCAATTTGGAGGGCCATTGTTGCTGCATTTATTTATATAATATATTGCCAGGCAAGAAACAGGGGCGGCTACTTTAGGAGATGCGATTTCATGCAAGGAGACTCAATAACATCCAATAAAAGTCAAGGAAAGATATCATTGCATTGGCTGATCATTCCAGACTTCACAATTAGGTTCCTTCATGCTTTTGGAGTATTTGCATTGTTAAATTAGTTTGCATAAGTTGCTGCTGTAGGTGATCATTTCATATCAGACTTGTATTGCATTGGAAAATTATTGTAAAGCCAAGAGTCTTGGCTGCTCATCAGCATTGTAATTGAATTGCACATCAATAAAGGAGTGATAAGTCGCATAGTAATGGTTTGATGTAATGTCCATATTGATATGCTTCAAGTTTGCATTCTAGTTTTCATGCCAAGTGTTTGACATATTGTCATTTGGCTGTAGGTTCTCAGTTTGGCATAAATATTATTATAAGATTTGCATACCAAGTGTTTGTGTTAATGCCACTTGGCTATAGTTGCACATATGCCATCTTAGGTTGCATCCAAAGTGTTTTTATAATTCCTAGTTGCTGTAGCTGCATATTGCAAGTAGTTTAAGTCATCTATATGCATCAAAAATACATTAAACAATTGTATTTCCTCTTGGAAACATTTATAGTTGTCATTTGCAATCATTGGTACCATTGAAAACATTCAAAGAAATATCATTGGCAACAAGGAAAGTCAAACAAAAGCAATCAAAAGTTCTTATCAGCCTATATCAGCTTGCACACCAATTGTTTGACAAAATTCCAAAGGTAGCAAGTGAAGAGTTTTTGAGCCAGATTGGGTTAGGCTCATTACAGTGCTCAATCATTTCTATAGCAATATCAAACTGAAACACAAATCAGCAAGCAAAGACTTTGCACACCAACCGTTTGACGAAATTACAAGGGCAGTAAATTGAAGAGTTTTGAGTCAGATTGGGTTAGGCTCATTACAATGTACAAACATATAAAACAAAGAATCCACAAAAAATCAATGTCACCATGCTACAACACATCGACGTGCAATATGAAAGAAAAATCGGATCCAAAATCAAAATAGATCAAGTAGGCCACAAAGACCCACTAGTAAAACAAGATTCACAAGCACAAAGTGGGTTCCCAAACAAACAAAAACAATGCATCCAAAAGGAACATCCAAATCCGCATCTCCAAATGCTACCTCCATCCCTAAATCCAAAATTTCCTATCCCCCATACCAATCTTGACACCCTCCATCTAAATCCAAGCATCCCCATCCTAACAATTCTAAATCCATTTTGGGTCCTACATCCCAAAATTCGTAATCTTGGCCCTCCAAAATCTCAAAATCCAAAATACCCTACCCTCAAACTCCCACATCCCAATCTACAACTTCATTGGCCAACATGGTGTGTGCAACTAGTGGTCTTGGTTCCTCTTGGTCCCATGACATTTTTCTCATACTTTCACCATCGCATATTTTCATTCCCTCGATCTTTTAGCATCCCATCCACTATCCAACATACATCCACCATCGCATCCTGTTAATCCCAACCTTCGCCATCTCCATCATCCTTCATCCCACTTGTCATTCCATCTCCCTTGGTAGCATCCTCTAATGTAAGATATGCTAGTACCATGTTCATACTTTGGAGAAGCTTCTTAACAATCAACAAGGTTTCTACCAACGTCCATGAATGCAGTGCTAATCAACATGGTTTGTTCAACATGGGATATTGCCCCCTCTCCGTAGAAACAAATGCTTGATTCCTCCATCCAAATCCTCATCCTAAATACGTGTCATGCGTAAATTACCTATTTGCGAGCATCCTACACTAGGGTGCAAGCGTCTCTCATCTAACCTGCCCCATCCTATCTATCCATCACTTAATTCCATGCACCTATTCCATTGTATCCAATCCACCCTCCTTTCCCACTTTTGATCTTGATAAGGATGGGGACAAAAGCTCCAAGCATGCTTTGGACAATGCAACCCTTAATTTTGTTGTAGTTAATCCCTTTTACAACCCTCTCTCCCATGCTCCTCCACTGCCTTGAACCATCAATCCATCCTCTCTCACACACAAGCTCTTGATCATCTTTGTAGATTCATGGCTCTTTCGGTTCAAACACTACATTGCTATGGCATCTATATAGTTACCTTAGTGCTTGTGCATAACCCCTAGTGCTTGTGTAGTCTCTTGACACTTATTCATGATCCCTTGGTGTCCTTGCAGCTTGCATGGCACTTGTGCATAACCTTTGGTGCTTGTGCAACTTCCCTAGCATCTATGCATAGCCACTACACTTGTGCATTGTCCTTTGCATTTGTGCATGATTCCTTAGCATCCCTTCAACTTCCGTAGAGCCTACACATAATCCCTTGATGTTTTTGGATTTCCCTTAGTGCTTGTGTAGTTTCCCTAGTGCTTGTTCCTTCCCATGAACACCTATGCCTTCTTGTGAACACCTATGCTTTCCCGTGAACAACTATGCCTTCCCACTGCTTGAAACCATCAATCCATCCTCTCTAGGATGCAAACTCTACCTTGCCATCTCACATGGTGACACCATCCTTGGAGATCACATTCTCAAATCCTTCTAATTACTCCCCATCCCTCTCATCTTCTCTATCCATGTCACAAAAAATTGCTTCTTTCATTTCTCTCTACACTCACATTTCCTCCAAGCATCCATCCTCAACCCCTCCATCCAATAATCCCTTCATCCCCTATCTAAGCAATCCCTCTATCATTCCATCCTTGTCCATAGCCTTGCTTCTCCCTTGTCATTGGTTCTGAGTACATGACTACTTAAAAATAATCCAATCCAATCCACCTATTTTAAATCCCTCACAATTCAAACATTACCAAAGTAGTCCATCCAAATGCATGCAGTCTTGCTAAGCAATCTAACACATCATTGAAAGCATCTAACAATTTTCTTCCCAACCTCATTGCAAACCTTGATCCACTTTACTCAACTTATCATCATCAAGATATATCATTTCCAATCCTCACATCTTTCTGATCGTCAACAATGCTATCATCATCATCATCATCATCATCATCATTCAAAAATCAGTGGTTTTCCCAGCTTGATTGTTAAATATCATTGCTCAAAATTGTGACCAGATATGAATAGTTATCAATGTATAATGAAATGGTAAAACAATAACAAGAATTAGTAAATCTCATGTTATAAATGTATTGGAGGTAAAAATAAGTCTAGAATTTATCAATACACAAAATATAATGAAAAATATGATATGCAAATATTATAAGTGTAATATAATACGAATTATAATAATACACCTCTTAATAGAAGAGCACTCACTAAAGAAGAGTCGTGACTTTCTATTTGAATCGACACATAATATCTTTAAAATATAGAGACATTACATCTTGGCAAGGGGATCAATACACAAAATATAATGAAAAATATGATATGCAAATATTATAAGTGTAATATAATACGAATTATAATAATACACCTCTTAATAGAAGAGCACTCACTAAAGAAGAGTCGTGACTTTCTATTTGAATCGACACATAATATCTTTAAAATATAGAGACATTACATCTTGGCAAGGGGATAAAGGAGAAAAAGGGAGGTTGGCGAGTCACACCCGGACATATGATAGGGGCGTAAAAATCATTTAAGTAAACTAATGAATCCAATTCATAAGGAGGCATCAAATATATTCATAATAAAAAGATGAAGGAGACCGATTGCGTAAGATATGAATGGTAGCAAGCAACAAAAGATGGCTAACAGAGTAAAAGACGTGCGGAGGAACAAAGGAACAAAGAGCC
>VDFB02032275.1:0-67998 GCA_007258455.2 Sequoia sempervirens | reverse complement strand
AAAAGATGAACATACCTGTGTGGGACGATCCTTAGAATATAGTAAATTTAGGTATGATCCCGCCCCAGATGCATGTGCCTCACCTAAAGTGGATGTCTGAGTATCCCTATAGCTCGAGCCTCCATGCTCTATATTTGCCACTTCAGTGGCCGCGTGTGTAGTCTGCTGAGTGAGATGTCCTGAAAGTGAACTCAATGCCCCTAGTGTAGATAACATGGTTTGCTGCTGAAATGCAACGGGAATACCAGGAGAAGGAGGAGGAACAAGAGGAGCAACTGGAGCACGTCGCTAAGGATCGACACGTGCTCCTAGTCTATGTTGGGGCATGCCATGCCCAGCTCCCTGAAATGACCTCATATCAAAATAGTTGGGTTTTTTACCCAACTCAAACTCAGCCCATAACTTTCTCAAAAAATATAAGGGCACCTCACTATTTCCATGTGGTGGAGTATCAAACACCATCCACCATCTCTCCCAAAAATTTGCAGCTATCTGCGGGTGCCTACACCATAAAATTGAAATTCTTTTTTTTGTGGGTGGTATTGGTTCATTTGTTTGGGGGTTCACAAAATATTGGCACATAGCTTGTTTAGTGATTTTTAGGTCATTGATTTCTTTATATGACAGTCCATCTGCATAGAATTGTCTCCTCTCTTCTCTCCATTGATGGAACCTATCTAGGTCCGCATCAATAGATCAAACAAAATCGACAATAGTTTGCATCATAGATGCAAACCATGCAAGATGTGGAGGGATTCTAGTCTCATTTTTTATGAGATCTATGTTTCCTTGAATGACAACTAAGTTGGCTCGAATATTCTCTCTTAGTTGATTTTGGTCAAATGGAGGAGGGGTGGGGGGTTAGGTGGTGGAGAATGCGGAGGTGAGTGAGGCATATCCTCATGTGGTGGGGTGGGATGTGCACCAGGATCTATAGGGATTTCTGGATTAGGCATGAAATCCTCTAAAGTGAAAAGTGGATCCATCTGAGAAATGATATGGCAACTGCATGTTAAACAATTAAAAATATATATATCAACAAACTAATTAAATAATGCACACAATTTCAAAGTTATTTAAAAATCACATTGAACATGCACAAATTCAAAATATATTTCATTTGAAGACCATTCAATTTATAACATTAAAAAATCATATCATTAAAAATTCATATTATAAATGAGAGTTGAATAGAAACCGATAGTCACTTAAGAACTATAAATGAGAGTTGAATAAAAACAGAAGGTTAGTAGAACAAGTGATGAAAAATATTGAAAATCATTGAAGATCTCTCTTGCACATTCTAGGAGACAACATAAATGGTAACCTCAACTACTAAGATGATCAAATAATTTTCAGATTCACTGCATGAGTCAATATCCAAGAATTATATTGAAAGAATGATGAAAATAAAAAAAGATATTCAAAAATTCCAAGAATCTTGAGGTGGTTGATTTTGATGAACTACAAGGGAACTTAGAAGAATCTACATTTTCTTAGAGGATTAAGTTTAAGTATCAAAAGGGTCGGGCTAGTATGAATGATTTAAATGAATTTATTAATATCTTTTCAAATAACTTTATAGACTCGAAGTATTTTAGGTACTAGTTAAATTACTTTGCGCATTCTTTATTCTTTTAAATAAATGTAATAAATCAACATAGATGTTGATAAATATTGAGATGGTGTGGGATTTCCCACTCATCTTGTAGTTCTCAGTTGGCTTTCAATTAATTTTCAATTAGTTTTCCAATTAGAGCAAGTCACCTAGGGTTAAGTTTCAACTAAACTCTTTCAGATCCTTAAATTTTGGGACACCTAGTTCCTATGTACATCTCTTTTTAAAAATTGTGTAAGGGTTAGAAATAATTTTTATCATAGAATGCATCTACATTTTCTACGTCGAACTCTACTAAATTTAGTGTATTTTGATATTTTTGGATGAATCAAAGGATCATGCTTGTTGTCTTGCAAAGGATTATCTTATCTTGGTAATAAATAAAGGATTGTAATAAATGTAAATAAATGTACATTGAATAAATTGGTGAGATTTGTATTATTGAATTCTTCATAGGGTTATGTCTCACAAATGCACATGAATATGGTGGTATAACCAAATCTAGTGAATGTAGTGAGAATTATTGTTGTCAATTTTATTCAATTTTTATCTTCTCATCCCTATTGCTCTTATGATTTTTTTGTAAATTTATTGATAATAAACAAAACACTAGTTCCCATATGTACCCTACGTATTCATTGGTTTTCACTTAAATTTACTTAGATACCTAAGAATAATGTTCATCTACACTAACTTAATTACCTAGAAATAAGACTATGATTTAAATCATATAATTTAACTAAGAGTTAAGGTAGCCACAAACCAACTACTTATAACCTTATGCACACTATGGGGTTAAGGGTAGCAAAAATCACAAGAATCGATGAAGAGGCATAGAGTTAGACGAAATCTCAGGAAATTAAGCATAGTAAAAATATTGAACAGGGAACAAAAAGTTTGGAGAACTTCTTGACAAGATACTTGGGTAAGGAAAAACTTGAAAACTGAAATATATAAAAGAACTTAGAGGAAACCTAAGAAAATGTGCAAATGGGGAATAATGGAGGAATAGTGTGTTAGCAAAGGAAAGTATAAAAAATCACCATAGGCTAAAAATAGGGTCAATCATACTCATACATATGAGTTTATTTGATTCAAGACAATTTAGGCATATGATGAAGACATGAGGGGAGGCAAAGCATGACTTGAATTTCACAAGTTAACCAAGAGACCCATTTTAGTAAATCTATGATCTCATAGAAATGATGGGTACTTGAGGGAACCAAAGATATTAAAGGGGAAAATACTAGGCTATTAAAAATTGCAGCTCTAATTTGAAAAAAAATAGGTTGAGTGGTTTTATCTTAGCTTGACTTATCATCCTAGTGTAAATAAAAATATTGATGTGATGAATAGGAATTTTGGGCTATTTACTAATATTTATAGTTGGTGGCAAACCAAATTAGTCAGACTTAGTATATGCACATGCTAAATTTTCTTACAACAATTTAGTAAGTTAGAGCATAGTAAGACATTGTTTCAAGTTCTATATGAATGTAGCCTTGAATATTTTGCAAAGTTTAGTGAAGTGGTTGAAATACATACAAAGAGTGCATCTAGGTAGAATACCTGGCCAAGCATATTATATATGTGTATAAGTAGGTAGAGAGTATCAATGAAGAGGAACTATAAATGCAAGGAGTGTGTAGATTTAGGAAGAAGGAAAAGGGAATTTAAGGAAGGTTTCTAGTTTTAGCTCACCTAAGGGGAGAGCGGTCTCTAAGATAAAACTTAGAAAGATCTTCCCAATAAGATAAAAATTTATATATTTTATAAAATTCAAGGGTTAGAGTATAAATATACCATTTACTAGCACTTCATTTGTTAGCACTTTATCACATAATCATGTGGGCTTTCAAAGTCGTTAGCTATACATTTTTTAATAAAATATTAAATATACTAAATTATTTGTTTCTTGTCTATCAATGATAATCTTTAAATAATAGTTTAATGATAAGCATACATGTATGGTATACCTTCAACATTGAGACACACAAGTGGTAGTACTTGGTTGGTAAGTTTTACTTTTTTTTTATCAGTACTTATATATAAATAAAGATATGTAGATTTTGGTTAGATAACCTTATTCCTATTTTTGGTTGATGACATCAATTGTATTGAATCCACCTAATCATTGTGTATGAAAGGTGATGCTTATCATTGTAACTATTTTATATTTTATGAACCTCTTACATAGGTATAAGCTAGTATTGTAAATATTAGTTTAATTTTTTAATTTTATCTTTAATGTATTTTGGTTGTATAATGTATGGTGATAGTTTATCCTCTTCCCAAGGTATTATTTAACTCCTACAAATTTCCCCATGTATAAAATTTAAAATGTAATTCTATCAGTGCATAAAGAGAAGATGTAGTAAGGTTGATCTATCAAAAAATTATCTATGCTAGTATGTCTTCACTTATTAGAGGAAATCAAGTGATACAAGTTGGATTGTTTAGGTTTACATTTTAGGGTTTAGGACCAACAATTAACCTGTGTAAATTAGTTTTTAGAGACGTATGTAAATTTTGTAACCTATGGTTTTGATTTCTAAGTTAAATGTGTCCAATTTAGGTTTAGATTTTATGGTTTTCAATTTACAATTTAACGTTATTTATTTTGTTGACATTTTTTATTTTTTAAATGCAATTTAAAACTATTAAAAATTGAACTAAAACACATTAAAGAAAACAAAACTTAAATAATTAATTAAAAAACAAAAAAACAAGATACAAAGTAAAAATGACAAATTCAACCAACTGAGGTCACCGTGAGGGTCTGCGTGGCCGACCCGAGGAGGTGGCAAATAAATAATCCCCAAGCAATGCGAACGCCAAAAAGATTTCCAGATTGTCTCTCTCTCGCTGCCAGCTTAAGAAACGCTGGATAAAATGAAAACAAACAGTTTATTCTGGGCAACAAAATGAGTCTTCGTAAACGGCCAGCATTAATCGGCCGTCTCGCACCGTGAGCTACGCCGCACGCTGCTCGATTGATTTTATTGTCTGCACCGCTCAGAACGCTGCATCGCTTTTTGGTAAAAATTTTGCTGTCTCAAACCCCTTCGCGGTACTCAACTTCGTGCTTTTACCCTGTAAGGCCCTTCAAAACCTGTTTCATGCAGATTGTTTGGTCTTGTCTTTCTCTTTATGGCTGTTGTTGTTTAGGCTGGTGATGGTCCGTGTATTTTATTTTATGTAGCTCTCTCTTTGTCTGGGTTTCAGGTCCATGTAAAACCTATATGTATTGGGTTTCGAGGCCCCATCAAAACCTGCTTTTCCCATAATAAAAACAAATATGATATATTTTGAAGGTAACTTTCATTGCATTCTTACAATGTAAATAACAAAATGTTTTCAAGACATTCATACTGTTTTATAAAATTCTAGGTTGGAAAACACTAGGTGTTATTAAACTTGCAACCCATTTACTATTGTAAAACTGTAAACACGTAACAACCCAATTAGTTAGTCACCCCTTAGATCAATTTGGTTAGTTTTATGTATCTCCAAAATGTAACTCCTCCCCATGCTCTCCAACCTTTAGATTTGAATATGCAAAAATGAAATAACAGACAACCCACATTGTGGTTTTCAACCTGCAATTATTTTTCAATCATATGAAGAAATTCAAACATAATTTTACTCTAAGTAACTGTTGTTATAAATTTTGAAGGTGCCTTACAATACATTCCTACTATTTAAATAACAAAAGGTTTTAACTACATTCATATTGTTTTGTAAAATTGCAGGATAGAATACACTGTCTCTTATGAAACCTTTCAATCCACATACAATTTGAAAACCTTAAACACACAACTACCTAATTGGTTTATCACCCCTCTACTCAATTTGACTAGTTTTATGTATCCCCCACCTGTAAATCCTTCCTCTGCTCTCCACTGCTTTGTTTTGAATGCACATAATGAAATAACTCAAAACCCACTATGTTTTCCAACCTACAATTATTTTGAGTAATTTTTTTTCAATCATATGAAGAAATCAGATTACAATTTCTACTCTAACTAAGAGTTGTTATAAATTTTGAAGGTGCCTTACATGATATTACCCAGATTATTGTGGGAGGGAGAAATAAGTACTAGATTAATGGCCACTTTGCACAACCATCGCGTGCACAAAACCTTTTTCATTCTATGTAGCTCAATGTCAACAACTCACATTTTCTCATTATACAAGGGTGCCTCACTATATTTTTGAAAATGAAGCCTCTGAGATCTTGTCGATGCTTGAGGAGGCAACAGGTACTAGAATTTATGAAATGAAGAAGGAATCTGCTCTGAAAACACTTGAAAAGAAGTAGACCAAAGTGAATGAGATACATAATGTATTGATTGAAGAGATTCTTCTTGATCTTGAGAAGTTGAGGAAGGAGCATGTGCAGTATGTGCATTCGGCAAATGAAAATACAAAACTAGAGGCAACAAGCACTAGAATGTAAGCAATGACAAAATAATATTCTCTAAAAACACTTCAAAAGAAGCACCAAAGTGAATGAGATAGATAATATATTGACTGAAGAGATTCTTCCTGCTCTTGAGAAGTTGAGGAAGGTGCATGTGTAGTATGCTCAATGGGAAAATGGTAATGAAAAACTAGAGCATTAGGTACTACAATGTATGAAATGAAAAAAATATTTTTCTCTAAAAACACTTGAAAATAAGCAGACCAAAGTGAATGAGATAGATAATGTATTGACTAAAGAGATTATTCTTTCTCTTCAAAAGTTGAGGAAGGAGTGTGTGCAATATGTGTAATGGGAAAATGGCAATGCAAAAGTGGATAAACTCAAGAAGTTTTGTATTACATCTCTATTTGTGCAAGAAAAGAAAGTGAGACATGATGCTATAAGTGGATTTGTGTTGGAATAATCACCAGTGTCTCCCTTTAGATTCAGAACATGGACTAACTGCCTCCCGTGGATCCACTTATCTCTACTGTTTGTATCGAGCGTTAACAGGTTAATTTTTTGGTGCAATGACAAACATGTTCCAATAAATGGTATTGGATCTAGGTTGTAGGTTTGAATCCCCTTGGGTGATGTTGAGAGGGAATTTTTGGACTAATTTCTAGTATCTCCCTTTAGATTCGGGACATGGACTAACAACCTCCCTGGATTTGCTTATCTCTAGTGTTTGTATTAGGTGTTAACAAGTCTATCTTTTCACACAAGGATAAAGTGTTCCAACAATTTGAACAAATGAAGTCAAAGATTCTTGAACTTAATAATTCCATGGAACAAATACAATTAGAAATAGATGATAAGGAAAAGGGAAAATTAGATCTAAGGCAGAAAAAGAGAATCAGTTGGGTGGAGACATGAAAGTCTTATCTGAAAAGGTAGACAAGTTTTGTAAAGAATTTTTTAAAAGAAACATCTACATTCTCTAATCATAAAGACACTCTCAAAGCTAAGCAAAAAGTGGTTGCAAAGCTACATAAAAGCATTCAAGACATTGAAAACTCTATCCAAGAAAGGGATGCTGTTGTCCTAAGGGCTGATGAGGGAGCAACTTCAATTTGAAGCTTAAAGTAAAATATATGAAAAAGAAGTTAGAAGATCATGAAAAGGAATACCAGGGGTGTTAATAGGTAAGAGTAGTGGGGATAAGGAAAAATGTCTCAATGATCAACTTGTAGATTCAAAAGTAATAGTGGAAAGTGCTAAAACTGAAGCAAAACAACTGAAGGCTAAAATTAACCACTTAGAAAAGGAATTAAAAGATGAGAAGAAGATTTTATCATCAAAAGAAAAGGAAGTTAATGCTATTGAGAGAGAGCTGCAATCTAAAAGATAGGAAGTTGAGAAAATAAAGACAAGAAAGGAAGGTTTTTCTTATGAAGAAGGGTGCATGGAGACATTAGAAAATGAGTATTTACAAGAATATGAGGCAGTTCAGAAGTTGAAGGCTGATATCAGGCACCTCAAGGCTCAATTAGGAAATGTTCAATTTACCTATAATGATCCTATAAAACATTTTGATAGATCAAAAGTCAAAGGTGTTGTTGTAAAACTTATAAAAGTCAAAGATGCCTCGACAATAACTGCATTGGAGGTTGCTACAAAAGGGAAGTTGTTTAACGTAGTAGTGGATACAAAACAAACACTTGAAAGAGGAGGTCTACAAACAAGAGCAATTATTATCCCTTTAAACAAAATCCAAGCCCATACCATTTCATCAAGAACTCAAGAATCAATGACCAAACTAGTAGGCAATGGAAACACAAGGCTAACACTATCTCTTGTTGGATATGAAGATGAAATTGAAGAAGCTATGACATTTATATTTCATAGTACATTTTTTTGTAGCAATTCATATGTTACAAAGGAGATTGCTTTTCATAAAGACATATGATCTCCTAGTGTAACTTTTGAAGGGGACATTTTCAGCCAAGTGGTCTTCTTACATGTGGAAGTCGAAGGGAGGAGGTGAGTTGTTAAGGCGGATTCATGCTTGTTAGAGGAATAGTCTAAGCTTGTTTTTCATCAAAACAAACTATCAAGAATTGAAGCAAAAATTATAACATTGTTGCCATTGCAAAAAGAGTTTTGACATTTGAAATCTCAGCTAGAGATGAAGTCCTAAGATATTTCTCTTTTTGAAAATAGGTCTCAGTAGAATGAGCACCATACATCGAGTGAATTGGTTGCTAGAATGGAAAATGAGCTTGAAATGTCCACGATAAAAGCGTTAACAAAATATGAACTTCATAAGACTTGTGTTTCTTGAGTTCCTGCCCTTCAAAACATAATGGAAGATTACAAATTTGTTTTAAATATTAATATTTGCAAAATGTTAGAATTAAAATATGAAAGGTAAAAAAATTCATATTCTATATAGAATTGGAGGTTTCTTTGGAAATTGTTTTTTAATAATCAGTTATTTTTTTGAAATAAGGAGTCTCTACAAAAAGAGGGGAATATTTAATTTTAGGAAAATAGAGCAGTAGTTGGGCTTTTCAAGCATGGCCTTTGTATAAAGAGAAGGGAGAAGTCTACGAACTTCCATTGTATTGAATAAATGATATGTTTGGGATCTATGTGTCCCTTCTATTCTCTTTAGATTGCAAGTTTTTTGGTGTTAATTTACAATTAATTTTAAATATTTTTCTAATATATTTGGGTGCACCTATATTTGAAAAGTAATTTGTGTTCCTAAAGGTTGTATGTGTTATTCATAGTCTTAATATACAATCACTTTTATATCTATTTACATACTTGGAAGGAGCTATTGCTTGTCTTATTGGGAAATCATTTTTGGGTAAAGAACTTGTGATTTGCGTGTCATTTGTGTCTATTACCTTTTATTCTTAGTTTCCTTAGAGGAATCTGGGTGGTGTTCATTTGTATTCCATTGGGGTTATCTCTTTTCTTTTTTTGTAATTTCCTTTCCTACTTTCTAGTTAAAATCATACCCCACTATATAGAGGGTTTTGTAAGAGTTGCTGATGAACTTGAGCATCCAGGATCACCTACAAAACCAAGATTAACCTTCTACACAAGAGAAGCAAGAGGATGAAATGATGGAATATGGTGCAATAACTGAATGCTGATATGGTGGGAGTTAAACCTACTTAGAAAAGGCAAAATAGGTGGCATAACCTACTCAGAAAGAGGCAAGACAATGGTTTTGTGAGGTGGCATAAAAGGCCAAAAGAGGGTGTGAGAATCAACACCCAAGTGTGGATGAGAGCGACACATGTAATTGATGGATTATGCCACGTGTCCTCACATAAAGCATGTCTCATATAACCTGAGTATGCTTAATAATGTGTAGGAAAAATAAATATTAGAAAACCTACACCAACACCCCCCCTTAAGCATAGCTTAGGTGGGTGAAAGGATGAAACAATGCAAAGATGGGTCTCAGCTACGAGGCCATGTTAGGTACCCATGTACAATGATGAAACCTCTCAAACGATGAGAAAGAGAAAACCCGTAGGACAAAACTTCCCCCCAAGAGAGAAGGACCATACAGTCCCCCAATGTAGAATCTCCTACATTGTTGGTGAATGCTTGACACAAGAAGCTGAAGATGATCCAAGATCGCCGAACAATATTCTTCCCCTTAGGAAGAAAGAAAACCAAAGATGCATGTAGGATATCTTCCCATTCCTGAAAGGAATATGAAGGAAGAATGATGAAAATGTATAATGTCTCTAAACTCTGCTCAGGTGTCCCCATGTCGATGTTGAAAGTTGTCACCATCAAATCAGGTGTTCTAGGCCACATTGCAAAAGATGACAATCCAGAACCTAGTGGAGATGGATGTAGAACAAAATCCAAAGACAAAGATATCTTCTCTGAAGAAAAAGGTGTCTCCTCCAAATGTTGCTCAATTGTAGCCACAGTCATGTCAAACTATGAGGAATGATCGTGTGGGTAAAGAACAAGAGGGTCAAAAGGTTCCCCCTCAACATCTAAAGAAGACGAAGCAACTTCATTAAAGAGAAGATGAATGCACTCAATTGTGTCCTCCAAGTCTGCAAGATAGGACTCACAAAACAAACCTGAAATGTCTGTCGAGTACTCATCCCAAGTAGTTGTGTCTTTTAGACAATGAATGTCTTGTTGCACTGATTCAATAGGAGACATGAATTTAGCAACACCAGTATCATCAGAAACAACAAGTGATGTAGGAGATGGAGTATCAACACATGTCTCTTGAACCTCAGTTGAAATAATACCAAGATTCACTTGACCATACTGAATTTCCTAAAAAATGTTCACAATAGATGCTTGAGTTTGTACATCAACCAAAGGAACATCAGAGGAAAAATGTGAGGTGTATACTCGAGATTGATGATCTACCTACCCAACTACAACAATATCTCTGCTATGCAAATCCTGAATAATCACAGAATTTGGTGTGAACTCAACACTCTTTCCTTCCCCACCATGTGTGATCTGATAGATAGAAAGGATATTTTTTGACAATGAAGGAACACAAAGGACATCATTGAATGATCCTTCGTCTATGTCAATAGATCCTTTCCCACAAACACACATATATGTATTGTTAGCCATCAATATGTTCAGTGATGAAAAAGTTTCAAATGAAGAGAACATACTCTGTGATGAAGCCATGTGATGTGAGACTCTAGATTCAAGGATCCATCTCCCTGATTTAGAATCTGCAATGGGACCAAGTGCTTTCCCCTTTTGTTTCTATGACTTTGGTTTAGAGGAAGATGATGAATCCTTTGACATAGTTGAAGGTAAATTGATTTTATTCTTTGCTAAAATATTTTTCAGCTCATCAATTTGTTTTAAATAACGTTGATGTTCATCATGCCTAGATTTCTTGCAATAACACATGTGGGCTTCTCCTTTTTAGATGATTCTCCTTTCGAGGAAGATGATTCAAATTCTTTCTGTGGCTTGTTATTTTTCTTCTTTTGTTTCTGATTAGGATGCCTTGATTCTTTATGTACCTTAGACTCACTAGCCACCAATGCTTGTGACTTGGAAACCTTGATGAGACCCATTTGAATAAGCTTCACTTCCTCTTGGATTGGAAGATCTGAAAATGCATCAAATGTAGGCACAACATATGTAGTTCCCATAGAAATCCTATTGGTGTGAAAGTCGGAAACAAACACGGAATACTCAAGACCAAGCTTAGATAACACATTGAGAATCAACTATAAATCCTCCTTAGTAATCTTGCAATCCTTTAGCTGTGTTCTTAGTTGCTTAATCTTGGAGATATAGTCTTGGATGTGGTCAAATTTTTTTGGATCAAGATTCATCAAATCATTATCAATATGATAACCTCTAATCTTATCAGTCTTACCATACAAGTTTTCAAGAGTCTCCCAAGCCTCCTTAGGTGTCTTGCATGATTCAAGATGAAATTGTAAGTCAAAAGAGACTAGTGAACAGATGGAACCAAGAGTTTTCTCATGATTGATCTCCCACAAAGCTTTTGCACCAACATCAATAGGTTCAGGAATAGATTCTTTTGCATATCCTATGCAACCTTTTCCCCTTATATAATTTCATACTAATTGTTTCCATGATGCATAATTATATGGAGTTAGCAGTTCAATGAACATATGTTTCCCCATTGTAAGAACACATATCAAAGAAATGAATGCAATCAATCACCACAAGATCACCCCCCCAAATTCACTCAATCAATGATCCCCATAGAAAATAATGATGGTGGAAATTTATAATTAGTGCGCTCACAATTTTGGAGTTGTTACCAGAGTTTTACAATGTCCAAAATTGGGCCCAAATACTAAAAATACAAAATAGTATTAGAATCAAAACCTCAAAATAGCACCAATGTGTAGTGCTTAGAAAAATATCAACTTTCAAAAATGAATCACCTCGATTTGAGGTCGTACGTGAAACTTATAGTTGTTTGAAGTTCAAAAAATGAGAATTGTCCTTCAGATCTACTGAGAAAACTGATTTTCTAGAAAATTTGGATCACTTGAGCAAAAATAGATTCCACCATTGTGAAGCCTGCAAAATTCTACCCCAAATAAAAAAAATTGATTCAAAAAAGGAGCTTGTATGGCTGAGAACAGGCCTCACGAAGTTCACCTTCCAAACTGAAAAATGCAATGGTGAGGGGGCAAATTTTCAAAAATCCACTTAAGCCAATTTTGGCCAAATTGCTGCTAAATTTTGTTAAACTCGCCAAATTGGAGAACTGCCAAATTTGTTTGAACCTCTACTAAAAATAGTCACCACCAGCTCTAAATCTAGAGATACCTCCAAATTTAGAAAAAATGCTAAAATTTCCCCTAAAAAAGGAAGAGGCGCCAAAAGGGGCCACGAAGGTCGAGGCGGTACATTGCAGTACAGGTGTAGAGCAGAGTTTAATGAACTTTTGAAAATTTTAAATAATAAATAAAAAAATTTACAAAAAAAAATTGGCGGCCTATTCTAAAAGGGTCCACACCCTTTGAGGAGTGTGAACCCAATGGTGGGGCCCATGTACTCCTGGTACGATGCTGCAGGGGCTTGCACAGTACCTCATACTGTGCAGGTACCTTCTTATTATTTTTTTTGTTTTTTTTTTTTAATTTTCAAATAAACTTTTTCAAAATATTTTTTTTTGATTTGATTTTTTTCAAAAGATTTTTCAAAAAATACTTTATAAAAATTTTCAATAAAAAAAAAACAATTTTACCTAGCAAATGTAGGCAGAAAATTTTGATGATGGAGGATGACAATACAAAATCTTATTTTGCCAAGATTCTTCAAGCCCTAAAAATGGTTAGAATTTTTCGGGAGCCGAAATATAGAGTGCTTTATATCAAAATTCATCTACGAAGCCTTCTGGACTCAATAGCGATGTCCATTTTTGCTGAAAATGCACCCAACAAAAGCTCAATGCTGAATTTATCCCAAATTCGAGGAGATTGCAGATCTTAATGCTTTGATACCATGTAAGAGTTACTGATGAACTCGAGCATCTAGGATCACTGCAAAACCAAGATTAACCTTCTACATGAGAGCAGTAAGAGGATGAAATGCTAGAATATGGTGCAATAACTGAATGATGATATTATCACTTAAAATGATACAATATGCATCAAAAATCCCTTGCACTGACTGAGTTGATACAAACTCATCTGAATTAGATAGGAGGGAGAGGTGAGTGCTGAATATATAGCATAATGTGGGCATATAATTCCAAGAGGGGTAATAACTCCGAAATAACCAAATTAGGTGGGAGTTAAACCTACTTGGAAAATGCCAAATAGGTGGCATAACCTACTCAGAAAGAGACGAGATAGTGGTTTTGTGAGGTGGCATAAAAGGCCAAAAGAGGGTGTGAGACTCAACCACCCAAGTGTGGGTGAGAGCGACACATGTAATCGATGGATTACACCACGTGTCCTCGCATAAACCATGTCTCATATAACCTAAGTATGCTTAATAATGTGTAGGAAAAATAAATATTAAAAAACCTACACCAATAGGTTTTACAACAATGTGTGGGTTGTAGGTTTCATAAAATCATCTACTCACAACCCACTATGTTTTCCAACCTCCAATTATTTTTTGCATTTATTTTTGAATATATGAGGAAATTGAAACACAATTTTTACTCTAACTAAGAGTTGTTATAAATTTTGAAGGTGAATTTCATTACATTCCTATAGTGTTGTAGATGTCTAAATTTGGACACTTAATTTATCCAAATTCATCTTCTTTCGTCTTATTTTCGTTAATTAAGTAATACTGCTATTATTTAATTAATATCTTAATTCTGCCAAATCCCTAAGGTATTTAATCAATAATACCTTATCTCTTTAATCCTCCTTCCATCAATTGAATTAATTCCCTTTATGTCACATCCTCCATCATTTTTATCTTATCCTAATCCTTCCTCTAATCCCATCATTAGGATGTGCACATGCCTAATCCTTGATTAGGATGTGTCACATCCTCCAAATTTTGCAAGTTGGCCTCTAATCTCTCTTAACCACTTAACCCTCCTCTAATCCTTCATTACTCTTCCCCATGTGATCTTTGACTTGTCACATCAAGTCACATGTGAAATCTAACTCTCTCCTAATCTTCATTAATCAGTCTAATCAAGTACTTGCACAATCCTAATCACTTAATTGAGTCAACCCTCTTAAATGCCTTTCTTTTTTGACAAGGCATCTCCCTTCCCTATGTGAATTTTTAATTCACCTTTTAATCCCCCAAGGCACCCAAAAGGAATTTTTAATTCCTTCACTTCTCCCCACATGTCCTTCACTTATTCTTTATTCTTTCCCATCTCCCCATGAGAATATTTGAGAAATTTTTAATTCCCCACTTGTCCTCTCCCCCACATGGGGACAAGTACCTCATTTATGAGGAGATCTTGTCCAATCCCAAGGTACTTTGTACCCCCCTCCATGTCATGTCCTCCTTCCACCTCATGTCCACTTCACCTTCTAGGGCTATCTCACATGCCACATGTCAAGATGTGAGGGCTTGTGAGTTCTCAACTCACCTTGGCCCTACATCTTGATATTTGGTGGCTCAATCTTGACCATCCATTTCCCCTAGAATTTCCCAAAAATCCTATAAATACCCCCTCTTTTCTCCCATTTTGGGGAGATCATTTTGCTAGCCAAACTCTTGCAATTTTGTTTCTCAATTTATACTTAGCCATTTTCTTGTTTTCATCCACTTGCACTCATCCTCACAACATCATTTAGCTTGCATCTACTTGCCATCCAAGGAGTATACACATCAAAGATCGAAGGGCCAACCAAAGGATCGATTCGACGCAAGGTATAAAGTTCTGTTTGTTGCTTTTGTTTTGTTTTGTTTCCAACTTAGGCTAATCTTGAGGTGTAGGTTGTTTTAGTGTTTATTTGCACTCTTTCACTTGTTGCTTGATTTCTAACGCTCACATTCGACCTATCACAAGTGTAAATAACAAAAATGTTTTTCATTACATTCATACTTTTTTGTAAAATTATAGGTTGCAATACACTGGGTGTTAAATGAAACTTGCAACCCGCATATTGTTGTAAAACCATCTACATATACAAACCCTATTGGTTAGTCACCCCTTAGATCAATTTCGTTAAGTTTGTGTATCCTCCACCTGCAACTCCTCCCCAACCTCTTTTCCCTTGAGATTTGAACAAGCACAATGAACTAATTGACAACCAACATTGTGTTTTTGTGCATTTATTTTTCCATCATATGAGGAAATTAAAACACAATTTTTACTCTAAGTAATAGTTGTGGTAAATTCTGAATGTGCCTTTCTTTACATTCGTACTCTCTAAATAAAAAAAGGTTTTCATTGCAATCATACTATGTAGAATTGGAGGTTGGGAAACATTGGGTGTTATGAAACTTGCAACCCACATATTGTTGTAAAAACCTCTACACATAACAACCCAATTGGGTAGTCACCTCTCAGGTCAATTTGGTTAGTTTTATGTATCCCTCACCTACAACTCTTCCCCAAGCTCTTTTCCCTAGAGATTTGAACAAGCACAATGAACTAATTAACAACTAACATTGTGTTTTCCAATCTGCAATGATATTGTGCATTTATTTTTCCATCATATGAGAAAATTGAAACACAAATTTTACTCTAAGTAACAGATGTGGTAAATTTTGAAGGTTTTTTCATTACATTTGTACTCTCTAAATAACAAAAGGTTTTCATTACAATTATACTATCTATGTATAATTGGAGGCTGAAAAATACTAGGTGTTATGAAATTTTCAACCCACAAACTGTTGTAAAACACTCTACATGTAACAACCCAATTGGTTAGTCACCCATCAAAGCTCAATTTGGTTAGTTTTATGTATCCCCCACTTGCAACTCCTCCCCAAGCTCTATGCCCTAGAGCTTTGAACAAACACAATGAACTAACTGAAAACCAATGTTTTTTTTCCAACCTGCAATTATATTGTGTATTTATTTTTCAATTATACGAGGAAATTGAAATGCAATTTTTACTCTAAGTAACAGATGTGGTAAATTTTGAAGGTGTCTTTCATTACATTTGTGCACTCTAAATAATAAAAGGTTTTCATTACAATCATATTGTCTATGTATAATTGGAGGTTGGAAAACACTGGGTGTTATGAAACTTGCAACCCACATATTATTGTAAAACCCTCTACATGTAACAACCCAATTAGTTAGTCACCCATCATCTCAATTTGGTTAATTTTATGTTTCCCCCACCTGCAACTCTTCTTCGCGCTCTCCACCCTTTAGCTTTGAACATGTAAAATGAAATAACTGACAACCCACATTATGTTTTCCAACCTGCAAATATTCTCTGCATTTAATTTTCCATCATATGAGGAAATTAAAATGCAATTTTTAGTCTACTTAAGACTTGTTATAAATTTTGAAGGTTCATTTCATTACATTCATACTATCTAAATAACAAAAGGATTTCAAGACATTCATACTATTTTGTAAAGTTGCAAGTTAAAAAATACTGGATGTTATGAAATCTGTAACCCACATACTATTGTATAACCCTCTACACATAACAACCCAGTTGGTTAGTTACCCCTCAAGTCAATTTCACTATATTTATGTATCCCCCACCTGCAACTCCTCATGATGTCCACCCTTTAGCTTAGGACATGCAAAATGAAATAACTGACAACCCACATTGTGTTTTCGATCCTGCAATTATTTTGTGCATTTATTTTTCCATCATATGAGGAATTTGAAATGCAATTTTTAGTCTACCTAAGACTTGTTATAAATTTTGAAGGTGTCTTTCATTACATTCATACTATCTAAATAACAAAAGGTTTTCAAGACATTCATACTGTTTTGTAAAATTGTAATTTGCAAAATATTGGGTGTTATGAAACTTGCAACCCACATACTGTTATAAAACTATCTACACGTAAAAACCCAATTGGTTAGTCACCCCTTAGATCAATTTGGTTAGTTTTACGTATCCCCTATCTGCAACTCCTCCCCATGCTCTCCACCCTTTAGATTTAAACATGCAAAATGAAATAACTGACAACCCACATTGTGTTTTCCAATTTGCAATTATTTTGTGCTTTTTTTTCAATCATATGAAGAAATTAAAATCCAATTTTTACTCTAAGTTGTTAAATTTTTTAAAGGTTCCTTTCATCACATTTGTACTATGTAAATAATAAAAAGGTTTTCAGTACTGTTAGTGTATACCATAAACATAGGCTAACTTAAGCCTACTTAGGCAATAATTATGGAGTTGTCCACCTCATTGGCATCCTTGACACTTGTTGTCCAACTAGTTTGGAGTATAGAGAGGCATCAATGGTTTTTAGAACACCTCATGCTTGGTTATTTGGGTGTCTGGAGAGGTGTCGATGGTCTTCAACACCTCATGCTTGCTTGATATCCTTTATATGTACATCTCCTTGACAGGTTCACTATCTTCATGGTACTCTTGGGTTTGGGATTCACTACAAAGTTGGTTCATCACTTGACTTGGTTGGTTATATAGATTCAGATTGGGTTGGTGACACTGAGCATCGTAAGTCCACTTCAGGTTAAAACTTTTCACTTGGTTTAGGTCCTATCAGTTGGTCTAGCAAGAAGCAAAATGATATTGCTATATCATCCATAGAGGTAGAGTTTGGGGGGGTTGTTAACTTGAAACTATTGAGGTATATGGCTTTAAGGCATGTTCTTTATGAGTTTGGTACTCCTTTCAAGCAGTCTCTAGTCATCTATTGTGACAACTAGAGTACTGTTCAGATATGTAGGAATCTAGTTCAGCATCAACAAACCAAACACATAGAAATTCATATGCATTACATTTGAGAGTTGATTCATGGTCATATTATCGACTTAGTCTTTTGCTAGTCTTCAGAGTAGGTTGCTGACATCTTCACCAAACCCTTCATTGAGAGCAAGTTCATTCATTTATGAGCTCTTTTTGGCATGCGGTCTATATCAACATCATCATCATCCTTGGGGGGGCTTTCTAGTCTTCTCCACATCTCTCCTTTTGGAGAATAATTTTTTTCCCACCGGGTTTTCTTACTCTATTTTTTAGAGAGAGTGCATTGTACATGAGTACCTTATCAAGCTTCATGGCTGAGACTCCTTTTCTTTTGCATTGTACATGGGTACCTCACCAGGCTAGTAGCCGGGACCCATCTCATCCATGCCCACCTAAGCTATGCTTAAGGGGGGGTGTTAGTGTATACCATAAACATAGGCTAACTTAAGCCTGCTTGGTAGTAAGTATGGAGCAGTCCACCTCATTGGCATCCTTGACACTTGTTGTCCAACTGGTTTAGAGTATAGAGAGGTGCCAATGGTTTTCAAAACACCTCATGCTTTCCTGATCTCCTTTATATGTACATCTCCTTGACTATCTAATACATAGGTTGAGTTTAAGCATTCTGTCTTCACCGTGCTTGTTATGAATCTCTGTAATTGTTGGTTCTCTCAAGTACAATCTTGTTGTCAATAAAAATATAGGTTGCAAAACACTAGGTGTTATGATACCTATAACCCACATACTGTTTTAAAACCCTTTACAAGTAACAACCCATTCAGTTAGTCATCCCTCACCTCAATTTGGTTTGTTTTATGTATCCCTCACTCGCAACTCCACGTTGTGCTCTCCAACCTTTAGCTTTGAACAGGTAGAATGAAAAAACTCACAACACAAAGTGTTTTCCAACTTGCAATTATTTTGTGCATTATCATATTTAAACACATCTTGAAAAAAATACTTATTACAATTTAGAACGAATGTCTTACTCGCGTCAACCTCCAATGCTTATGGGTGCACAAATCCAAAGAAAGGGATAGCTTCTCACATAAACCACTGGCCGAAAACTTTTATGATGAAACTCCCACCCACAACGTTGACAACTGGTAAAATATGGGAAACACCACTTGGTGGCGTTGTTATTTCCATGTTTCGATCGCTCTAATGTTTCCTCCCATGTGCCAAATTCGTCACTTTTATCTTCCATCTCAACGTGCCCCACACTACATTGTTCCATCATGTTATTTATGTTTCTATGTATGTTCTTATGTGTTTTTTATGTTATCATGCCTTTGACATGCATTTTTGTAGGGAGATTAGCAGCGTCCACAAGATGTTGAGGCAAAAATTATTTTCAAAGCTGCAGTCTCTCCCTAGGCCGATATCTCGGCAATGCAAAGGGTTGTTCAAGATGAGCTGATGAGGTTGGAGTCTCGAGTATTCATTGTCCATATGCATCCTCATTTGTCTTTAATCCTATTTTTGAGGCGTACGAATTAGGAATGATGAGCAGTTATTATGTATGGATCATTACTAACAGATTTTCCAACCTATTGGATTCTTTCAATGCTACTTCTCTTCTCTACTTCAATTGCCCTATGAATTGATACCTTATGGAACTAGCAGCGTCCCTGTGGGCTACTACAATGACCTCGTCTACCAGGTCCATCTCCATAAATTTGATGCGGTAGTGGGAAATATAACAGTGTTTGAAAACTAGAGCAAGTATCTGGATTTCACTTCCTTTGCATTGTTTCAATTTAAAAAAATAAAATATGTGGGTTTCACACAGCTGTACACGGAGGCGGGGCAGATAATGGTTGTCGCTAGTGTGTGGTCAGTGCACAACACAGGTTTATGGCGCTGCCAAATTAATTTTATTTCTGGTTTGTTGTTGGCATTTCAAAGTCTCATGAATAGAAATATAAAATCAAGAAGACAATACACATCAGTATGCAGTATCATTGTGCAACCGTTGATGAACTTTGAAAACTATGTGATGAAGCTTTTGATATGAGCAAATGGCGGCCTACATAAAGTGCTTGTGAAGCATAAATAAACCATTGTGCTGCTTAGTATTATGGGTAATTTACCCGACTTATTCAAAAGAAGGCCTGTGTAGTAGTTTGAAGTCATAATGGAGAAATTGCTAGAAAAGATTCAAATGGTCGACTCTCTTCCCTTCTTTAATATGTGTTTCTTGGTTAGAGAAATCATTTTTTAGAAAGAAGAAGCAAGGTTATAAAGATACTTCTTCCTCATCTTTGCCTCCATGTTCAAGGGAAAGGAAAGCCAGTGAAAATGATAATACAAAATGATTGGATCAAGAGTATATTTATTCAGCTTTACACTCGACGAGACGATGTTGTTTTAAATCTTGTGTGTAAAGGGAGATGACTTAATCAAATGGGTTTTATCTCTTTTGTGAAAGAAATTTTAGGTAATGCAAAGAAGGTGAAGTTAGAAGAGAAAATGTCAGTTTAATTGTGGCTTGACTTGGTGGTTGTTGAGGGAATATGAGAAAATATTTCAAGATTTTAAAATTATTTATCTTTTGTCATATTAAAAAGGATGTTAGTCATAAAATGTGTTTATTCAATATTGAAAAATGGTAGCATTGATCGTAGACATCATTGTTAAATGTAAGAGGCTATAATATTGACTATAGAGTTTACTACTAAATTTAAAAGGTTGTAGTGTTGATCACAGAGATTGTTGCTAAATTTAAAAGATTGTAACATCGATCATAGGGATCATTGCTAAATCTAAAAGGTTGTAATGATGATTATAGAGATCATTATTAAGTTTAAAAGATTGTAGCATTATTGTCGAGATTGTTACTAATCTAAAATATTGTAGCATTGATTTTAAATATCATTGTTAAATCTAAAATTTGTAGTGTTGACCAGGTCTGAAATTTGACGGCCACCCCTATCTGTCATGTAAAATTTTGTGACAGTTTGATCATTTAAATACCTTTTATTTGACGTTTTATGAAAAATATAAATTGTCAAAAAATATTTAATTTATGATTTTTTTATTATCTAAGGCAAGTATTAATAATATTATATTTTGTTTAAATTTTATCATAATATGGTTGAATACTACATATTGACATATACATAAAAAAGAATTTGACATTTATCTATTTAATCAATGAATTGTTTCCCCAATAGTCGATAGCCTATTCTTATACTCTACCATCTCTATCTCTCTCACACTAGTCCTTTTACTTCTAGTTCTTTCTTTGTTTTCATTCATACTCCTCACATGCAAAAGCGTAGCAACTTCATTTAACATGTACTCGAAAACCCCAACCAGGTTGTTAGCTTCATAAATAAAAAGTCATCATACATATTTTTTTTTTTATAAAAGCCTAATAAAATTTCAGAGGAATTCAAAAACATACAAATGCTCAATAATAAAACACAAAAGCTATATTTTTGAAAAAAATTGGAAGCTCGCCAATCACTTCTAACACACAAATTTTGTATCTTGAATTCTTGTTATGTTATTAATCATATGGATATCCTATATATTTATTAGTAAAATAATATAAAATTAAAAAACAATAATAATTAGTAATAAATCTAAAAATCATAAATTTACTAAGAAGTTTCTAAATTCATATTAAAAATAAATCTTGTTAAAAATATGTCAAAAGTTAAAAAACAAGATTTTTTTTTCAAATTAGGAAGTTTCTAAATTCATATTAAAAACAATTCAAAATCTTAAATTTATTGTTAAAAAGATTTTAATAATTAGAAAGATTTATATTCCATATTTGAAAAGATTTTAAACTAATTTATATTTTTATAATAAACATTATAAAATTATGTTGAGAATCGTGTCTCAACCTTGCAAGCTTTTTTCAGAAAATTCTAGAATTTGTTTGTGGTAGTTCTCCACATGTTTATGTGTTGGAAAAAGGTGTATGAGTTGTTAAAAATGTGCCTTGTCCCTATTAGAATATAGGAGGGTTGTTTTTAGAGTATAAACAACTCATTGTATGAATTTAATGGGGGTCTAAACTAGAGGACAAAATTATGGACGAAAATGCTATTTTAACTTGGTTGTGGGTAACATGTGGCATGGTTGTTTTGCCCATGGTTTTGTAAAACAAAAAATGGTTTCCAAGTTGTAAATCACTATAAAAGGAGGGCTTGGAGAGGTGTTTGTATCATTGAGTTCAGTTTGCAAGACTAGGTGCTAGAAGGAGTCTCTCTGAGTCTGAGTTTGAGTTGTGGTGATGCACTCCTGTAAGAACTTGCATTGCAAGTGTATTGTAATCTTCTTGATTTGATAATACATTGTGCGGGTTTTGGAGGGCGGGGTTTTTCTCCCGGAAGGTTTTCCCAACGGTAATTACTGTGTTATGTGTTTACTGTGATATTTCATTTATGCATGTTTATTTTTCCATTGAAATCTCGTAATAGTTAGTTGAATTTGCATAATCTTCCTCTCAAGATTAGCGTAGGAAGCGATTCCACGCACCTTTGCTTCCTTACAAATTATATATATAATATTGTCTATAATAATCTTTCAGGGTAGCTCTCTCCAGAATACCGGGTTGAGATGTAGAAGATGCTTACTGGGTGGCTCTGTCTTTCGAGCATCCTTATGTTTTGTAATGCTTTAATCATATTAATAAAATAATAACCTTTTATCTATCAAAAAAAAAATTGTCTATAATAATTTTTTATGGTTTAATAATAATTTAAAGTGTCATATATACAATTATATAAAAATATAGCAAGTCAACTTATACGGTCTAATAAATTTTAAAGTTGTAATATACAGTCTAAAATGCAAAAAACGGTTAAATAGATCATCAAATTCTAGGCCTGGTGTTGACCATGTTGGTATGAACATGGTATATTACCTAACTAGTTCAACTAGTAGATCTTATTCACACATGTTCACATGTTAAGTTTACTTAAGGATTTAGGAATATTTCTAGAAGTCTTTAGTAGTCATGTGATCTTATCTAATCTTATCACTAACCGTTTCATTGCATAGGATTAAGAAACTTGTCACAATCGTGTTTTGTCATATTTCTCAACCTTACCTATATAAGAAAGGCATTATATGTACATTTATATGGGGTAATAGATCAATCCATTGTGCCCATAATCGAGCAATATTTTACTCTTGTTACTCTCTTGTGGAAAGTAATCTTTGGTATTGCACATGATATTGGGAACTTGAGTCCATTGATGACTCTAACAAATTATAGAGATCATTGTTAAATCTAAAAAGTTGTATTGATTGTAAAAATCATTGCTAAATCTAAAAATTTGTAGTGTTGATTATAGAGATCATTGCTAAATTTTAAAATGTTGCAGCATATCCTAGAGATTATTGTTAAATCTTCAATGGTTTTGATCTCAAAGATCATTGCAAATGGTAAATAATATATTGAGTATCATCTCTATAAAGTTAGGTGGTGCTGACAACTTTGGAGAATGATATCACTAGATGGAAAGTTTTGTTAGACCTCACTTCCTTTGGACCAATAGAACTACAAAAGACATCCGATTATAGATAATGATTAGTATAGGAAAGGAAAGATTTTCCATTATTGCAATCATCTTGGTTATTTTGAGATTCAATGCTTTAAACAAATAAAAATATGAAGAAATGTAATCAAGGAAAAATTAGTATGTGATAGATATATGAAAGGGGGACTATTTTTCTTGAGGAAAAACTCTTCTGAAAGCTAAGTTTCAAACACTACTTCAAGAAATCAATTGTGGCATTAAAGGTCATATTAACCTTGAGCCATTGGAGGAAATGTTCAATGAAAATATAGTATAAATCTTTCACCCATCACTAGAGAGAATTGTTTTCTACTAAGTTTATTTTATAAGGAAATAACATAGAAAATTTTGATTCTAGATAAGCTTGGAGAGTTTTGAAGAAAATAAAATACTACGATCAAATAACGGGGGAGATATGGTTCAGATAATTTTGTCAACTTTTACAAATGAAAGAAATTAAGAGGCAATCCTTAACTCTATATACTTCTCAAAAATACAGTAATTGAAAGAATAAACATGACACTTCAAGAAAAAATTAAATTGATGCTCAAGATCTTGAAAATAAATTATGGGAAGAAGCCATTAATTGTAAATAAGTGTTCAAAACAAGATTCAATTTTTATGATTAAATTGATAAGCACAAAACAAGATTGAAACTACAAATTACTAACATAATCAAAATATGTTGAAAATATTAAAATATTCAATATTTCGTGCTTTCATAAAACATATTAAGATATATCATCTCATTGTTTTCTACGATAATGAAATAAAATTTATAAGAGAATGTTTTTGAAATTTAAACTCTATTTTATCACTATCTTAAACATCTAACATAAAGAGAGATCTGTACATAAAAAACACGTCTATCCATATATATATATTTTTCTAAGGATCATTAGATCCCTCAAGTGATATATAGAAAAATCTACTCTCCGTTTTAATAGGGATGGCTGATCAGTGGCCACATTAATCTTCTCCGACGCTCACGCTGATAACGTCGAAACGCAAGACAAACTGTCGTGAGATGAAAATCCATATAAGCGATACCACATTTAATCTTACATCTACCCATGACGACTTTTGGAAGTTCTTAATGCATTAAAAAGACCTGTGGAAGCTGGTGGAAGAATTTACATTCTTTGATTAAGTTGTCATGTCTCAGTGTTAATGTCTTTAGAAAAACCTGTCGAAGCTGTTGGAAGAATTTATTAAGTTGTCATGTTTGAGTGGTTTTTCCGTAGTTAAATTAGGGGAAAGGATTCTGAACATGTTTCAATAGTTGTTATAGCATTTGTTGATTTAAAGTCCAATATTTTTAACAATATTGAACTAATAGTTGTGACTTTGAAGTTATTAATGTTGATAATAACTACTAATAATTGAATAATATTAATTCCTTATATCTGAAATGCACCAATAAAACATGATTTAGTGCACAAGTATCCCTCTCACTTTTTTTTGATCCTTTTGAAAACCTCCACAATAAACATATTGATGTGGCATCATATTTGAGGATATGACCCTGAAACCTTAATTATAAGCAAGGATATTGCCAAACAAACTACTGTAAAAAAAATGATTTTTTTTTTTAAATTTTCAAATAACATGATCTTGTTCTGATCTTGCTCTCAAATCAATTAGCCGACCATATCACTAGACAAGTATACCAATAGACAAAGGCCACTAACTGCACCTAAAATTTTGGCTCATAGATCTTTATATATGTGGCCCGTGGGTATAGTCCAGCACCTATAATTTTGGGCCATATATTTCTATATAATCTCTTTGACACACAGAAAGTGCTGTAGACAAGCAGAGAGGGCACTATATGCAGCCATTAAATCCTTCAATAATTCATACTTTCAGGAAAGCGCTGCCTTTCTTGCAGATGCAGAATACGAACTATTCAGACATTTTGTAATATGGATTGTTTCGGCGGGCTCTGTTTCCCAGCACGTTGCCATCATAATGGATGGCAATCGGAGATACGCAACGAATAGGAATATGGAGAAATCGAAGGACCATGAGTTTGGATATAAGAGCCTGATGCATACGCTCAGGGACTGTTACGAATTGGGAATAAAATGTGTGAGTGTTTACGCTTTCAGTATTGAGAATCAAGCGCTCAAAGGAGGAAGTTGAGACGCTCATGAATTTGATGCAGGAGAAGTTGGAAATGCTCATTGAAAAAGAGACCATTGTTCATCAGTATGGAATTCGTGTGCAGATTTTAGGAGATGTGAGCCTTTGATCCCAGCATGCAAGAGAAGCTGCAGATAGAGTTATGGCTTTTTCTAGAGACAATGATAAGGCCGTTCTGAATATCTGCGCTCCTTATACTGGTACCCAGGAGATCGTCCAGGCTGTTGAAGGCGCTATGAGGGATATAGCTGAAAAACATATTAGTGCAGAGGAAATAGAGCGCCATTTGTATACGTTGAATTGCCCAGACCCAGAGCTTCTGATTAGGACTTCTGGAGAGACCAGGCGAAGCAACTTTTTTCTCTGGCAAACTTACTTTTCCTTGCTTTATGCTACCCCGATTCTCTGGCCTGACTTTTCTTTCAAACATCTCGTCAGAGCTGTTTTGGAATATCAGAAAGCTTACCCTTTTCTGCAGAAGCGAAAAGATCGATTACTAACGCCGGTTCCTCGTCAGCACAATAACTAATTGTATTAGTTTTAGTGTTGAGTTTTCTACTGTAAGCAGGTAGTAAGGCTTGCTCCTCACCACCACAATGATTAATTGTATTAGTTTTAGAGTTTGTTCTTACTGTAAGCAGGTCTGGTAATTTCTGTTATGTAAAATTGTAGAGTCTAATGGAAGGGATACCCTTCGGTTGTAGCATTGATTAAATATCATTGCTAAATCTGAAATTTATAGTGTTGATTATGTTGATGTGAACAAAGTATATTGCCTAATTAGTTCAGCTAGTAGGTCCTATTCACACATGTTCACATGTTAAGTTTACTTAGGGCTTTAGAAATATTTGTAGAAGCCTTTAGTAGTCATGTGATCTTATCTCATCTTATCATTAGTTGTTTCATTGCATAGGATTAAGACACTTGTCACTATCTTGTTTTTCCATATCTCTCACCTATATAAGCAAGACATTATATTTACATTTAATATGGGTTAATCTTTGATCAATAGACCAATCCATTATGGCCATGGTCGAGCAATATTTTTCTCTTGTTGCTCTCTTGTGGAAGGTAATATTTTGTGTTACAAGTGATCTTGGGAACTTGAGTCCATTGGTGACTCTAACAAATCATAGAGATCATTGTTAAATTTAAAAAGTTGCATTGATCCTAGAAATAATTGATAAATATAAAAGTTTGTAGTGTTGATTATAGAGATCATTACTAAATTTTAAAAGGTTGCAGCATTGATCCTAGAGATTATTGCTAAATCTCCAAAGGTTTTAATCTCAGAGATCATTGCAAATGGTAAATGATATTTGAGTACCATTTCTATAAAGTTAAGTGGTGCCGAAAACTTTGGAGAATGATATCACTAGATGAAAAGTTTTGTTAGATCTCACCTCCTTTGTCAATAAAACTACAAAAAGGCATCCGATTATAGATAATGATTAGTAGAGGAAAGGAAAGATTTTCCATTATTGCAATCATCTTGGTTATTTTGAGAATCAGTGCTTTAAAACAAAATAAAATAAAATGAACAAACATAATCAAGAAAAAAATAATATGTGATATATATATGAAAGGATGAGTATTTTTCTTGAGGACAAACTCTTCTAAAATCTAAGTTTCAAACTTTACTTCAAGAAATCAATCGTGGCATGAAATTTCATATTAACCTTGAGTCTTGAGTCATTGGAGGAAATGTTCAATGAAATTATAGTATATAATCTTTTACCCATCACTAGAGAGAATTGTTTTGTATTAAGTCTATTTTATAAGGAAATGACTTAGAAAAGTTTGATTCTAAGTTTGGAAAGATAAAATAAAATAAAATACTGTGATCAAATAATGGAGGAGATATGCCTTGGATAATTTTGTCAATTTTTACAAATGAAAGAAATTAAGAGGCAACTCTTAACTCCATATACTTCACAAAAAAATGCAGTAGCTGAAAAAATAAACATTCAATACTTCAAGAAAAAAACTAAATTGATGCTCAAGATCTTGAAAATAAATTATGGGAAGAAGTCATTAATTGTAAATAAGTATTCAAAACAAGATTTAAATTTTATGGTTAAATTGACAAGCACAAAAGAAGATTGAAACAAGTTACTAACATAATCAAAGCATGTTAAAGATATTAAAAAATTCAGTGTTTCATAATTGCATAAAGCATATTAAAGTAATATCAAATCATTATTTTCTATGATGAAATAAAATTTATAAAAGTATTTGAAATTTAAACTCTATTTCATCACTATTGTAAACACGTCTTACATAAAGATGTAGTTGTACTAAAAACACATCTATCCACATATATATTTAAGGATCATTAGATTTTTCTATACATCACTTTGAAAGATCAAATGATTCTTTTATATATATATATATATATATATGGATAGACGTGTTCTCCATTTTTAGTAAGGACAACTGATCGGTGACCACATTAATCTTCTCTGATGCTCACGCTGATAATGTTGAAACGCAAGACAAACAGTCATGAGATGCAACACCTTATAAAGGATAGCACATTTAATCTTCCATCTACCCATAACTTCTTTTGGAAGTTCTTAATATCTTTAAAAAAAACTTGTGATAGTTGGTGAAAGAATCTACCTTCTTTGGCTAAGTAGTCATGTCTGAGTGGTTTTTGCGCCGCTAAATTAGTACAGAGCATGATCTTACTCTCATCTTTAGTCAATTAGCCGACCGTATCACTAGACAAGTCTACCAATAGAGAAAGGCCACTTACTACACCTATAGTTTTGGCTCATAGATCTCTATATATGTGTGGTATAGTCCTGCACCTATAATTTTGGCCCATATAGGGGAGAGGGGCCTATAGTGGAGCAGAGTTCAATAGTGGGGATAGAAGTAGTCCTCAGTGGATCCCATAATGGAGCACCTTAATATCCAATTGCAAAACACTTTTTATCCATAAAGTACACAAACTGACAAATCATGTTATGCCACATCAGCACACCAATAAAACATGACTTTGTGCACCACTATCAGTCTCACTTTGTTTTTGGGCCTTTTTGGATACCTCAACAAAAAGCATGCTGATGTGGCCCTAAAACGAAATATAGAAGCACGTGAGTTGCCAAATAAACTGTTGTACAAAATTTGGAGTGATTTAAAATTTCCACATAGAATTTTGAGAAACACGAAGTTAAAATGCTCCACTATGAGCCCCTCTCCCCTCTTTCTATATAATCTCTTTGAGCACTTAGTAAGTGCTGCAGACAAGCAAAGATGGCACTATATGCAGTCATTAAGTCCTTCAGTAATTCATACTTTCAAGAAAGCGACGCCTTTCTTGCAAATGCAGTATACGAACTATTCAGACGTTTTGTAATACGGATTGTTTCGGCGGGCTCTATTCCCCAGCACGTTGCCATCATAATGGATGGCAATCGGAGATACACAACGAATAGAAATATGGAGAAATCGAAGGGGCCTGAGTTTGGATATAAGAGCCTGATGCATACGCTCAGGGACTGTTACGAATTGGGAATAAAATGTGTGAGTGTTTACGCTTTCAGTATTGAGAATTTCAAGCGCTCAAAGGAGGAAGTTGAGACACTCATGAATTTGATGCAGGAGAAGTTGGAGATGCTCATTGAAAATGAGACCATTGTTAATTAGTATGGCATTCGTGTGCAGTTTTTAGGAGATGTGAGCCTTTTTCCCCAACATGTAAGAGAAGCTGCAGATAGAGTTATGGCTTTTTCTAGAGATAATGATAAGGTCATTCTGAATATCTGCGCTCCTTATACTGGTAGCCAGGAGATCGTTCAGGCTGTTGAAGGCGCTATGAGGGATATAGGTGAAAGACATAGTAGTGCAGAGGAAATAGAGCGCCATTTGTATACGTGGAGTTGCCCAGAGCCAGAGCTTCTGATTAGGATTTCTGGAGAGACCAGGCTAAGCAACTTTTTTCTCTGGCAAACTTCCTTTTCCTTGCTTTATGCTACCCCAATTCTCTGGCCTGAATTTTCTTTCAAACATCTCGTCAGGGCTGTTTTGGAATATCAGAAAGCTTACCCTTTTCTGCAGAAGCGAAAAGATCGATTACTAACGCTTGTTCCTCGTCAGCACCATGACTAATTGTATCCGTTTTAGTGTTACGTTTGTTAGCGTAAGGCTTGCTCCTCACCACCACAATGACTAATTGTATTAGTTTTAGAGTTTGTTCTTACTGTAAGCAGGTCTGGTAATCTCTTATGTAAAATTGTATAGTCTTTAATGGAATGGATACCCTTCGTTTTTTAATTCTTAAGGATCAAACTAACCGGAAAAGGGATTAGTCACCATGACTTGTTCTTTGCAGTGCTTTTAATCCATAGATCTATAGTGGTGCGGTTGAAGACGACAATACCATCATGCTCGCAAACAATACTAGGTCTTAAAAAAATTGGTTATCAACACGAGAAATAAGTAATTTTTTCTTCTGCTATTTAACCCTGCAATTCGATGTTACGTCCAAGCTAAGGCTGAAGTATGCCGGATGCTCAGTAAAGCTGTTTTCCTAGGCTTTGTTTTTGTTTTTGTTGGTTTTGTTGTGTTCAATCTACAGGGATAAGCCATTTTCATTCAAATCATGTGATTACATGCTATGTTTATCTCCTGCATTTGATTATAATGTATAGATGCACAATTAGGTTCATTACATCTTTGGGGAGTCTCTTTTGGTAGTTGAAGAGATTGATCAATCTGTGTTGTTTGTGGATCTTTGGTTGTCAATATGTTTCTATTTTGAATTTTTTTTTTGCTTTATGTTGATGTGTAATTGTTATTATTCTTTTAGGAAAATATCAATTTCTTTATGGATTATGTTCAATAATAATTTCAATTAAGGAAATGACATTTTTTTCGTAATTATCACAAAACTGTCTATTTTATTAAATTAACAAGTGCCACACAGTGGTGAGTATTTATCTTTATAGTATTATAATAACTGTATTTGTTGGTTAGTTGACATATGAGTTATGGTATATTAATTTAGGGGTAGATCATATAATAGTTTGAGATCAATAGATTATTTTAAGTCATATGTATCACAATTTTATTGGGCCAATGGAAATTATTGTTGTTAGGGCTGATGTTGATTTCAAGTTCAATTCATATTAGGCACAACTATGACTAACATAGTTGAAATTGAGTTTATTTCTTTACGCACATATTTATTAAATATTGATGAGCAAATGATTTGTTAGTAAAGAGCCTTCATAGATTGATTGGTTCATTTTGAGTTTGATATTAAGACCCTCAAAGTGTAGTTGATGACCAAGTAATTTGATATTAGAACAATTAGAAGAAGTTATCAAGGATATTAAGAATAAAGACCCTTAAATACAAGGGGACCATTCACAACCTCTGACTGCTTCTAGATAAAGATTTTGGTCGATGGGGTACTCCAAGATTCCAAAGTACAAAAATATAATATGCGACAGAGCATACTCGCAGAGGTAATGGATGAGGAAAGGAAAAAGTGTGCAACCGCCCACTCCACCTTGGAAAATCACATCAGCACGTTGAAGAATATCAAGGGCGACATTAATACTTTGTATGAATTTTATCTCCAGTGGCTCACAGTCACATCAAAGGTGAAATTACAAATGGATCAAATTGAACTGCACATTTTGTAAATAGCACAATCTTACGATGCATTCACATATCCGAATGGCCTAACTAGAGCACAAATGGAGACTTTACATTCACAATTTCAGTAGTTGTAGGACCAGAGGGATCAGACAAGGCATCAATTCCATCAACTCCGAGAAGTTGTCATTTTAAGGCTGGCACATGTCATAGGAGTCCTCAATGAAGCACATAAACTAGCTTGGAAAATTCATATCCCCACAACTCTACCTGATGCAAAACGCCTTTTTACGTGCATATCAATGTACATAATCGACTACTCCAACTTGCCAAAGCTCAATGGAACAACACTTTTGAAAACATATTCAAGGGAACCTAAAAAGCCATCCTACCAACTCAAACTTCAGCCACATAGAGTTGTCTTGAGGACTAGACACAGTTTTGAAAGAGGGAATGATATTATCAGGGATGGACCAGAGCCAAAACAACAACAATATTCCTATCGCAAACCACCATAAAGAGGTTGCAGAGCTCCTAGTTGAAGAGACACCCTCAAAAAAAAACAAAGAATGTAAAGGACACATCCCATCAAACAGATATATGTATTTAAGACAAAATACAATGTAATAATAGAATTAGAAAGATATAAGGAAGAAAGAAATAATAGAATTAGAAAGATATAAGGAAGAAAGAAATGATATTAGATGTTGGCCATTGTAAGGAGATAAGCCCCGTAATATATGTACATGATGGATAAGTGTTAATATATATACATGTGTGTGTACACATATACATACACACTCACACAAACACACATATATTTGTAATTACCTCTTATTTGTGTTATGGTAGAAGACAATCAGTTTTTTGTTTATATATTACTTTGTCAACAAGTCTATTCACAGTCTATGTTAACCTCTTATCTCTCTCTTACTACTGAGTCTAGGGTATAAACACAATAAATAGAGATTACTTGGGGCTCAATACTTTGGTCTATGTTGCCCTCAATTTCTTGCTAGCAGGTAGCATCATTGAGTGCATTTCCCCCTATTGTGTACATGTCTTAGTGTATTAATTTAAATCTTTATTTATTTTTTGAACAACACATCATTTATCACAAGACATTTACACTATGATTTTATGAATTGGATTATTTGATGTCATGTGTTTATATGATATAGATTATTCATTATGCTTGTGTTTTTACATTATATCTCTATAATGAGGCAATGTGCATATTAAGCCCATAGAGATATTTTAGCTAGAGTAATTTGTATTTGTTAAATAATGCCATGCTCCTTTAATTTAGATGTGGATTGACATGTAGGAGGTAAACTAGTCGTATTGGTTGGTAGAATAGGTTGTAGTAGATTAACATCTTGTTCTCTTCCTAACCTTTGATGTGTGTGCCTTGCTAAGTTAAAATCATGTGAATCCAACGCGACATAGAAGTAAGATGTATGGGATACATAAGCCATGTTGATAGAATTAGAGTGCAAAGAAATATCATTAGAGGCCATCTCAAACTTTATAGTATCCTCATGTGAATTAGGGCTAAAAAATATGCAACGAAAGCATTGACCAAATTTATAAAAAAAAGTTTAGAGGAAACAAGGTGAATCAAACCATTGCAGATATCTACCACTCAAGTATAATCTAAACTCATTAATCAACAAAATTTCATCATCTAAATGTTCGCAAATAGCAAGTGCAAAATATTACACATGGAAACATTATAATCCATCATAATTATTATGTAAAATTTATTCACTTAGACTTATATTGTTTTTAGTTGTGGGATAAGACAATGAAGCACTAATGAAGACTACATGAAAATCTAAAGAATTATCATCAAGACATAAACTAGCATCACAAAGTGTGGGAAATGTTATCATAAATATCCATTTTTTAATATATGAGATGAATATATGAAATGTAGAAGAATGATCATCACTATGTTCTTCATCGTGTATGAGAAGAGATGGGATGGTGTGAAGAGATGCAAAGAACGTTGGTTCCCCTATCTTTTGATTTACTATAATTCCCATCAATCCCACCCATAATTGATTGTATGAAAGCCAACCCTTGCCCGTCCGAGATTACTTACTCCAGTAGATCTGTATTGACGACCAAGATAATGCAATGAGCTTGACCCTTCCTAGATGCCAAACAAGTTTTCCATCTCGAGCAGGGAATGCCATTTAAGTATTCCCACATGACCCAGTTGTTAATACATATATGAGACAACGACCGATTTCATTTCGAGGGAAGAGGAGCGGGAATGAAATGGATGTCGATGCTCTCCTACCTACGTATTAACAACTTCAATCACAGACCTAAGAATTGGAATTGTTAAAGCCATCAACCCGGTCTATTTTAATTAATTCACAAAGGTTAATATGAATATAGTAGTCATGCGTATTATCACTAGCAATCGCACCTTAGTACATGAAATCAGTTGGCAGGCTAGTAAGACTAGTAATCAAATGATGTTGTTTGTGCAACAAAAGTTTTAATGGAGAAGTGATAGCTTTAAATCAACTATGTATCCACTTACATTGATTCAAACACGACTAAAAGAAAATCTCTAAATCAAAATGATAATCAACCTCCATTATCAATAGACTCATGTTGTGTTTGCAATAGGGAGAGAGGGAGAGATAGAGAGGGGAAGATAAAGAGAGACAAAGTAGGATAGATGGAGTGAATAAGAGAGAACTAGAGATAATGAGATCTAGATAGAGAGGGAGAGGGAGAGATGAGAAGATAGAGATAAAGGGGGCAAGAGTGAGAGATAAAAGGAGGTGATAGAGACAAGTAATAGAGAGAGATAAAGGGAGGGGGAGAGATAGGAAATTAGAGATAGAGATATAGAGAGAGCAGAGAGTGTGTGTATGTGAGTGAGAGAGATAAATAAAGATAGAGATAGGGAGAGAGAAATAGGCAGTGTGTTTGAGACTGAGAGAAAGGGAGAGATAGGGATAGAAAGAGGGAAATATATATATATATATATATATATATATATATATATATATATATAGAGAGAGAGAGAGAGAGAGAGAGAGAGAGAGAGAGAACTTGGGAAAGATAGAGGGGGAGGGAGAAATAGATATAGAAAGAGGGAGAAAATGAGAGAGGGGAGATTGTGAGATATATAAAGATAAAGATATAGGAAGTATATAGAGAGAGGGATCTAGAGAGAGAGAGTAGGAGAGATGGAGGGAGGGATGGAGTAAATAAGAGAGAGATATAGATAGAGAAGGAGAGGGGATGATGAAAATGATCCCAATCATTGGTCATTGTCAGTCTCCTTTACTGTGCAATTAACGAAAATGTGTCATGCTAGCTACATGGGGCCCTTTTGCCACTTGTTTCCTAACCCTTAACATAAAAAAAATATATGTGGTCCTCGTAAATGGTTAAAATAATTAGCCAAAACTATGTGCCACCCCGTAAGAGAGAACATTATTGAATGGAGGATTGCCTTCTTTTAACTGCATGTTCATCTTTCATGTCACTGCTATCTTTAACATACAAGCATGCCTTCTTTAACTTTGTTGCATTAATGCCTTATTATTACTATGTGTACTTAATATTCCTCTTAATTCCACATGATGATAGAATGTTTTAAACAACATCCATAATCGTCGTCTTCATCCTCTCTCCTCCATCTTCAATGGCTAGACGAATGAATATTTTCTATGCTATGGTAATTTTGGTTTGCGTGGGGATCCATGCAACTACAGATAATGACAACTTTGTGCAAACGAGAGAAGGGAATTTCAGTGTAGGAGGAAGGGCAGTGTATGTAGCGGATTCAATGCTTACTGGTTTATGTATGTATTTTTCCTTGTTATGTCATGCAGAGGTGCTTATAAAAGTTCCTTGCCTTTCAGAAGGCCTGGAACATACTCATTCATTATTATTCGGTTCGCTGTGGTCAAATTTGAGGTGGGTGTGACCAAAATTCGATGGAGTGATCAAAATTGAATTGGGTGTGGCCAAAATTGGACTTTGTGCCAACAAATAAGTTGGGTAATCAAAATTGGCTCTGGCGTGGTCATTTGTGATAGAAACAATGATGAGGAAAGAGGACAGAGCGAAACTCATTAGTGCAGAGGGTTTCAAACTTGTCATTGATAGGATGGCAGCTCTTGTCTCCAACACCCTTCAGAATATGCTCACTTCTATAGGTAAATTACCTTTCACGCAGCTTAATTTTCCTTCTTTCTAAATTGTAATCGCTTGGTATGTACAATCAATATCTTTCTTTTAGAGATTGTATGTTATATTGTAGGTTTTTTATTTTTTAAAATATATTATTCTTTGTGAGATTTTCTCGATGGATAAATCTTGAGGCTATCAGTATGGCAAACTTGAATGCTTTTTAGTGATTGTAAACATAAGGTGCACTCAAATGTATAAAATTTTACATCACACCCTTGCCACATGTCAGGTTTACTTTTGAACTTGGTCATAAGGTAAAATCTAGGTTACAAATCTGAGTGGAGTATATTATAAGTCACTTAAATGTATCATGCATTTTTTAATAGGTAAGTTTACTATTACATTAATCAAAACAAACAAACTATTAAAGTATGAAGTAAAATTTACATAGAGAAATGATAGTTTGAAGATAAATCATTGACTTTAAGTCAAGATTGCATTTTAAAATTGTATTCATAAAAAATACTATTTTATACATAAGATATTGTCTATTAAATTAATGTATCTTTTATGCACATCGAAAATTGTTCTCTCTAACATATTAATTTATATATAATTTTCTATCGACATAACCTTACACCTCCTTTCGATGCAAATGCTAGTTTGATAAGCATGATTGGTTTTGAAATTTTAGGTGGGTTACAAAATTCCTTAATAAATACATATAGACAACCAAAACACATCTATTAATGGAAAAAAACATGGAGAAACTAAAGTAGGAACATGTTGCTGGTTTTAGAGAAGTTTCAATACCGCATATATTAACTATTCATCTGAGGTACAAAAATTGATTACTTTGAGGACAGATCAGGGACGACACATGGCCACAACTACCACTTACCTAAATTATGAGGACCTCATGATTTGAATTGTTAGTTTGTGTTATGAGTAGTCGAGTATGTTGATTTGGGTTAAATCCATGCTCGCAAAAATATCATGCAACCCATAGAAATGATTTGACAATTTGCACACTTTTGCTTCTTGGTTTGTTGATTTTACCTCTATTTCTACAATAAAATGCTAAGTTGGAGGGCTAGCAATATGTCACTAGGGAACATGTTTTCCTAGTTCAATCACTAAATAACCTTTGTAAAGGATTAAATACAATTTGTCTCAACTTTACAAATACTCTAATATGAATATGTAGATCTAGATTTATTTTAGTGAACTAATGAAATTATTCCTAGTGTGCTCCTTTAATGTGAATGAACATAATAAGATAGGATAATACTGGATGCAATTGAATGCCTTTAGATATAAGGAGATAGCAATACATTATAGAGTATTGTGTTAAGTTGGTCTTAAGTGAGAAAAGAGTAGACACAAGTTTAGCCAAAATTTAAAATTTTAGAGGTCAAATTTGTGGATGCAAGATCAACTCCACATCTATAATTTGGGTCATAAAAGGATAAAATCAAGATGGATGATGATTATATAGAGATAAATGTCTAAATAAACATAAATAATCTATAATTTAAATGAATATGTTAGAATACATATTTATATAAAAAAAATAGAATAAATATATTAAAATATATTGTAAATAGATAATTAAAAAATATTTTATAATATCTTATTTTTTCACAAAATTATACCATATATCAATATAAAAATGTCATAAAACATTCTCTTAAAATAAAGACAAAAATAAACAAGAGCTGCAAAGCAGCGAAGTTCCTGCCAGAGTGTGCAAGAATGGATTTAGTTTTGTTTGTTGTGGCACAATTGATTGGGATGCATTTTGGATTGTGGATGGATTGTGGATGCTGTGAAGAACCAGAAGCACCTGTGTATTATCATCCATGGAGGCTAGGATAATTTTTTTTTGATGAAGACAATATATAGTTCCTCTGCATATATCATTCTGGCTAGGAAAATGCCAACTCACCCAATGCTCCTCACTTTGCTACCGATTGTGTTGAATAAATTGTGGGCAGCATACTCATAAAATGTCATTATAATGCTGACTGTGTTGAATAAATTGTGGGAAACATACTCATAAAATGTCATTATAATGCTGACTGTGTTGAATAAATTGTGGGCAGCATACTCATAAAATGTCATTATAATTAGGGGCTTTCATTAATTCTCCCATTAACCTTTTATGGGAAAAATGGATTTCCCGTTGACAAGGCCTTTTCATTGAAGCCAATGTGCTGCATGTATAAAAACGTGAAATGGAGCATATCCATCACATTTCTGGTAACCTAGATTCCCAGTCAATGTAGTAAAATGTCCTTCTACCTATGACTGCAGATTCAGTAGGCTGTGTCTTGATATTAAACAAAAAATGCTACATGAGAACCTAAAGGGAAATCTAGTTGATCCTCCATTCTAGGTCCAGAATACAGTGTTTTTAGCCATATAAGTGATATCAATGGGCGAAAAGAAAGACTGAAGCAAGATAATCAAAGGCCGAATCATAGTTAGCCCTCTATATCGGGGGCTTTATTGTGGCTATCTTTATCCACTAGTGTAATGCAGTTAGATTCTTAGCTGGCAAGAGATGTCAAACCTACCACTGAAATATTGCAAATATTCAGACATTGAGTGCATAGTCGGAAGAGATTTGATCTAAATAGGGAGAATGAAATTGCTAATTTTTCTTTCACCTACATGATACATGGAAAAAGAATTGGTAGGGCTTACTTGAAGCTAGTAACCTAGATACTGGGTCTGCCCACGTTTAAATCATTGGATTATGAAATTCAGAAGCACTGGCACCACAATAGGTATCCATTCCCAAAGGTTCTTTCAACGGTATAACATCTATAGCATAAGATACTCGTTAATACTAAGTCCAGTCAGCAGGGTGCTCTCTTTACTGCCGTAATAAGCTATCCTAAACATTCTGATCACCAAGCAGCTCTAGCAGATTTTTAGTGGGCTGGAAAATTATAGTAATTATATTTAACCATTGATATGTTTAGATTAGTATAGAATAAGCAATCTCGTCTAATTCTAAAATACATAACAAATGAAAACTGCAATATATCCCAAACACTTTACGTTATATGAACGAGGGTAAATAGTCATTGGTACTCCTAAACAGGCAACAATAGTAATATCAAATGTCCTAATAGACTTACACTTTAAGAAATCAAAAGGAGTACAAAGGTTTGAGGACTTAATTGTCCCTAGATTCTGCTGATTGCTTTTCCTATTGCATGAGTCATAAACAACCAATAAATGCCAACAAAAATAGACAATAAGCCATGTATTGGTCAAAGATAACAGAACAATTGGAATTCCAAATTACAAATAATACTAGGATAAATGTATGGATACCTTAAATAGCATGTATGGATACTTTAAATAGCATGTATGGATTTCCAGTTTCTATCTGAGCTTCCAAAATTGAAAACCAAAGCTTTTGTGCTTGTATAATATTTTTTGCAATTCCCTGATTTTATAGAAAGCCAACTATTATCATATGTCTCAGCTGACCAAAAAATATGATCGAATACCAAAAGGAAAGTACCCATAAAAAAATTATTTTCTTGCACAAAATCTCATATTGGTCCTAATAAGATCTAAGATTCTAAAGCATCTCATGACAACATAGTCCATGTCCTTAAAACTGAAATGCACCCCTTTCTTTTAAATGTGACGCCTTTGAAAGACCTTCTCAACTATCCATCTCCTTTCCTTTTTGCTACTCAGCATGCTAATGCTCCATGATAGCTAAAGGCGATCCAATAGTTTACCCAGCAACAGTTCCAAGTCTAGTCGTGGATCAGGATGCTTAACCACTAGCAGAGGCAAAACCGAGAGTAGCTAGAGATTATTAGGTTGATTGTGCCCACGCAACCCTTTCTATTATTGTTGATCTGGCTTAGTAGATCATCAGTTGGTTTGCTTACTTAGATGCTTATACAACGCCATAAGCAGCAGAGTGGTGGTGAATCGAAAGCGACTGTAGCTTCATTGAAATCAACAACAGCAGAGAACCAGAACAGATTTGAAGCCAAAACTATCTCCTCCCTCCCACCCCTACTGATGATGGATGAGTTGGTGGTGGATAAGCTCGGTATTGTGGACCCTACAGGTTTTCGTATAGTGTATCGTAGAGAACCACGAGCATCTGACTCACGATCATAAGGGACTAAATCACGAATTGGATCTTGTCATACAGGCACGAAATCTCGATCTCAAAGGTGCTAACGAAGGTATGGATCTTGTTCATGAAGGTCAAGGTCTCGATCTGGATCTATTAGTAGGGATGCTACCGAAGTTGTCCTCAGAGCTTTCAATTAAAAATTTATCTCTACCCCAATAGAGTGGCTTCAAAGAAACAAAGCAAGATTATGACAAACAACAGTTAAATTAGTTGTCTTTCATTTGAAAAATAACAAGCACTCAGAAAAAGATTTTGGTGTATTTGCAGACTAATGTTGCAATACAAACCATAAAAGAAAATCCTATCAACACTGAATTTCCAATTGAATGCTAAAATTATCTTCAAATGCTAAAATCAATTTTAAATAAATAAATAAAACAATAGCGTTGAGCAATCTTGGATAGTCTGATTGGAAATGCCATGGCTATTAAAAATTGAGATTTTGAGCTTTCTGAGATTATGGTTTAAAGAAATAGCACAGAAACCTGGTCACATTGCTCGATGGCGAGATTTGACAGAGATGGTATCATATGTTGTCATAACAAAAATTTCAGATTTCAACTTATGAGTAAGGATGTTTAAATAAAACATCCATGCCCTAAAAGAAGCTAAAACATAGCCCTAGACCCCTAAGTACACTGCCTATCTTTTTGATATGCCTAATTCATGCAGTTGGGTCTAATCTCCTAGTGCCTTAACAAAATGGATTTCCCCCATTGTAGCATTGACTCCAAACAGCTTAAAAAATGTCTTCCCACTAACAAAAACTTTAAATATATATAAAAAGCAGGAAAAAAATTCACCCCTCTTGTATTCATTCTCCGTAGAACATTTTCCATAAAATTTTGCTAACTGTTTCATAATTGGTAAACACAACTTCAAAAATATTGTGCTAAATGGTTAAGAGTTCTAAATTTGCAATTGATGAAAAACACCACAGGAAAAAAGGTGACTTCTGCGTTGGAAAAACACCATTTCGCTTTAATATTGGAACACTTCCTCAAATTCATCTCATTAGAATTGTAATTACATATTTATATATATAGTTCTCCGGGTCACAAAACTAACTAGTTTTATGCCACAAAAGACTACTTAAAGCCTTCTTCCAACACTTACATCTAGCCAGCCTGGATAAATTTTCATGGTCCAAAGGAGTATTTTTACACTTTATTCAAATGAAACATCTTATATGTGATCTACCACAATTTTAAAGCAATGCTTTATCGATTCATATGCAAGTTGTTATGACATTGGAAAAGTAGCACCATGAAAATTTATTGCATTTTAATTAGGATAACAAAGAATGATTTCAAAATACTGAGAAATCACACCACAAAAATAAATTATGTCTAACAATTGTGGCATTTGTGTTGTAGCTTGAGGCATTTTTCTTTCCTTCTAAATGGGGCGATTCGTCCAAATAAGGAAATTTATCATGCCATATGAAATCATTTTCATGCTCACACTTTTTGAGCATCTCACTAGGAGCATCAAGCTCCTACCTAAAAGTCTGCCTCCAAGAATCTTTGCCTGAAAAATAAAGAATAGATTCACGTGCATGCATATGCATATAATTTGAGCATGTTACAAGACACTGAATGGTAACAAGTTTGCAAATGCCTAAGAAAGGTAATAATTACAAGGCCACTTGCCCCGAAAAATGCTCAATGCATAACGTAGCACTCCAACAGCAAGGCCTGTCTGCTCTGATACTTTCAGGTCACCAGCAAGGCCAATCTGCTCTGATACTTTCAAGTCACAAGGAAACCCAAGAGCCAATAGATAGAGAGTTAGACACATTTGAGATAGCTTCAATTAGTCGAGCAAGAATGACATCTTTTTCTCTCTAAAGAACTTTAATTAACTTAAGTGGATGCTGATCAAATGCGTACATCATTATACATCAAATGTGGCCATTATTGACCCTGCGGAGTTGGTTTGTTGTAACAGATCCAGCCAAGGTGGGCTTTAGAAGATCCACAATAGTTACCTGGAGAAGAAGCAATTCCATTTGCTCAAGATCTTGGGAAAGGTGTTTTCCCTTCCACTTCCTACTTTCTTCCAAACTTTGGTACACTTCAATAAACAAGTTTCCAATCATCATTGTTCAAATCATTCTGAAAATATTTATGGAAAGAGAATTAATACCCAATATAGTTGAACATACTGACAATGATTTGTGCCAACAAATTGAAAAAGCTGTTAATAATAGATCACTTTTAGAAGCAAAATTTTAAACTACAAAGAGGGTTAATATTGAAACATTTGAAACAAATGTTTGTCATTGGCTGACATAAATTACCTAGTAGAGTTTAATTTATTATGACCGCAAATGTTTTTGCAGGTTATTATTTTGGCTCAAGTGCTCATAGGCAATTTTGTTGGGAGAAAAGATAAGTTTATGTTGGAAGCATAGCGTTATCTGTTGTATCAGTTTTTTAATTATTGTCAATTAGAGTTGTTCACTACCTTGTCTATGCAATCACATTTTTCATGCATGTCTACCAAAACATTTTATCAAACAGTTCACTACCTTGCTGCTACGGCCAAAAGCCTAAAACAGGTGCTTTCGAACAAGCTATGGATGCTTGGAAAGAATCTATCAAAGCATAATAGCAAGCAATAGCATAGTTGGGGCAGTGAACTGTTTGGAAAAATGCCTCAAAGAAATGTGGTCTCATGGTGATGGAATGACATGAGAAGGCAGTGAACTGTTTGGAAAAATGCCTCAAGCTACAACACAAATGCCACAATTTAATCCCCATTGTGGGGAGCCTTTGCACTTGGCTTCCAATGTAAAAATTGACATGTTACAAACATGGTCACATGACACGGTACAGATACATTTGAGGTGTCAAAATTAGGGCAGACTGTGGCTCATTTTGTAATCCATGGTCTCTCATGAGGGTTTCCCTATTATTGGCTTCAGAATAAGATAGGAGAAGGAACTGAATTGGAAAAAGAGTACAAGAATCAAATAAATTGAAGCCTTTATTTTTTAATTTAATAACATGATTTATCCACAAATGTGGAAAAAGCATAGATTACGGCATCAAATTTATAAATGTATGTAAGAAACTGTAGAATTTATTATACCAAAGACATTGTTAACACAAGATCCAGAGATTCACGACAATGAATGCACAAGAAAACCCGACCCACTATTAAAAATTCAACCAAAAACACGAAAATTAACAGAGACCGATACCAAGAAAAGGTGAAATCTTCACTGTTTTTAAACCGCTTAAATATAGCACTCAGATAAAATAAAATGGCACAAACGTAATCAGAATTTACCTTGAATTTTCGGTTTTGTTATCTGATTGTGGCACTACGTATGGCGATTCTCATCCTGTCGATGGTGGAATTTGAAGCAGAAAGGAAGGGAAATCTAGTGCCAAGAATTCAACTATGACTGACTCAAAGGAGGACCGGAATGGACATGGGCGGAGCAGAGAAGGACCCAGGTCGAAGAGGGGAAAACTGAAGTCCTGTGGCTGTGACTTTGAACCAGTCACTAGTTCTAACATCTGTTAAAATTCGGCTTCCCTTTATGCTTTGATGTCTGTATATACCCTATTCGAAAGCCTATTTTGGCACAGGGAGAGGAGCAAGTTTTGATGGAAAGATTGAGGCTTTTCAGCTCGGTGGAGGGTCAAATTTTGCAGTCTAACAACACTGGCCACGTCTCCTCTCCATGCAAAGACCCTAATCGCCAATTGTCGAAACCTGCAGTGCCTCCCTCAAAACTCGTGCGGTCTGTTGCATTGGAACTTGCATATGCACCTGCGAGCCATCTGCAATGCCAATCAGAGGCCGCCAAAATATTTTCCTGCAAAATTTCTGTTAAAAAACTTGCAACTTATTCATGACCTAATCGAAAATAAATCTGTCCAAATAAATTGGACGGATTTTGATTGGCAGGATGAGAAGAGATTAATCACCATTTAAGTTTCTAGCCTCCGCTATAGTTCCCGGGCAGGAACTAATAAAAAATAATATTGATGATCATTCAAAGTTCAACATACCACTCCTTTCGAAAATCTATTATTCGAAACTTAAACGAATACCTATTTCTAACTTATCAAAATATATTAAACTATTTTTTTAATAAATCAACTACTGTGGGGGAGCGCTGGAGCAGGAGGAGGATGACAACTGCACTGCCTTGAATCTCTGGTTTGGCGTGTCTTTCCTAACCTCCATTCCTCACTGCTCACTATCAAATTCTATGTGGCTTTTTTTTCTTTCCCATGTAGTAATTTAGATTTTAAAAAATGTAGTCATCTTTCTCGCAACACTAAACTATAATAAGATCCCATCTAGGATATTTTTGGATGAATGTCTTAACAATGTCAGGGGGTAAAATATAGGGGTTCAAATTTTGTTTTGTAGAATGATACAAAAGGGATTATTTTTTATGTTTTTCAAAAATTATGACATGTAAAAAAATAGTTATTGAGAACTAATTTTAAAATATTGGAAATCCAATGTTCAGGGCCATTGCTTGGTCCCTAGAGGCAGTAAATGAGGAATTTTTGGCCCTTTCCTACCTTAGATGGGTGACTATGAAAGAAGTACCTCCTCAAATCTGAGCATTTATACCTCAAGTACTTTCTCCGCTAGGAAAGTTGATGAAGATAGATGAAACGAAAACCACCCTTATGCATATGAATGTAAGGGCTCTAGTCTCCTTAGCCCCAAGGGTAGATTTTCTTGAGGAATTAGAAATTAACATTGGAGGCAAATTGACGTCCTACAAATTAGAAATCTTAGGAGGCCTAAATGCTTGCTTTTTATGCAAGAAGGAAGGTCATTTAAGGAGAAATTTCCCCATTCTAAAGAATAGATCAGATAATTTCAAAACTAATAAAAGACCTAGCTCTCCAAACCCTAAATGATGTGCAACTGAGAGGGTGATGGAAATGATTGGTAATGATAAAGATATGGTGTCCCCCAATTTTGTAGAAAGAAAGAAGAATGCAAAATTATCCGGGGCATACACAAATCAAAATCCTTTGGAGTTTGTTAGGTTAGAGGGTGCAATCACCAATCAAATGGTAAACTTTGCAAAAGACCCTCCTTGTAACCCTAGCTTGAGGGACTTAAATACATGTTCAAAAATTATAAAAGTATAAATGAAAAATAATGGCTATCAAGTCGATAAGAAAATATCCCTAGAAGAGTGATTGGTGAATACACTATATGTGGGGAACACCTACCTAGAAGAGAAGAAAGAAAATAGGTTTTTAATAATTAATAATAATCCTAGACACAAGAAAAAATGTGCAAGAGCTTGTCTTAGATAAAATTAAACAAATAATTATTCTAGAAAATAATAAAAATAGTAGTAAGATGGAAAAAATTGATAATTTTTAAGAGGACTTTGAAACAAAGATTGGTTTGGAAACTATGGGAAAAACCCATTGAAGAGTATGTTTTGCAGGAAATCTTGAACTCAATGTTTAGAATTGGTTGTTGAAGAGTTGAGGAATGTATTTGTATCATCTTGGGGATAGAAGTTATGAGTCCTCATGCTCGCCATCTTCTCTTTCCTTCACAGGTGATTTCTATCTTTCTTTCTAATGCTTTAGATTTGCTGCAATCTCTGAACGAAATTAAGAAATTAGCAAGGAATTATATCAAGTTTCAATTTCATATGGATAATGTTGTACTTCGAGTTGTCCAGTAGTATAACTTTTACAATGGGGAAGGTTTTGTTGGCAGCCTTTTCCCCAGAAGATTGGTGCAAAAATGCCAAGGCATTGAAGAAATTTTTGATGCTATTCAATTGGCTTTGCAACATAGAAATGAGAACATTATGTTGAGGGAATTAAGGAAAAATAAGCGTAGTGTTTGTATGCTAATGGAATTGGAAATCAAAGACAGATTATGCTTTGTTTTTTCTTCAAGCTTACATTCCACGACTCTCTAACCAAAACTTGTAGCTTGACTTGCAATTAAGGGTTAATTCTTCCAGCCATAGGCCTTCTTCTCCAAGGGTTATACGTCGTGTGCCTCCTTGCATTGTTTCTCAGGGTTCTCAGTATTATGCTTGAAGGGCCGGTAATAGAATTATTTCAAATTCTCTGCATACAGAAGGGATGGATGAAAATTTGCAGGATGAAAGAGTTTCAGGGGTAAACAACCATTAATTTTTATGGCTCTTTATGAATTTTTTTTGGGAAATAAGAATTTTGTATTCGATTTGTATATGTGGGACTTTAAATACTCCAATGAGTTGGGTTGAAGATTTTTGAAATAGTTTGTAAGGGTCTATATGTTTTATACATTTATAATTGTATGGGTTGGATTTATGATCCTTTGATGACATCATGTATGGGTTGGGTTATTAACCATTATGTATTGTTTATCTGCTAAGTTGGGCAGTTTTTTGGGAAGGTCATCTAAGGTTGTGTCATAGGTTAGTTTGGAACTATGTTGAACCCTATTGTTTCAGCTCTTTTTGTACCTTTTTCATGCTCAGGGGCGATAACCGAAGGTTTTCTTACTAGTTCTTTCCTGTCGGTATGCCCCCCGGTTTGTAATTGCACATCTGATGCAATATTATATCTCCTAAGAGACTCATCTTGGAGTCCCAAGGTAAAAGGAATTTCCCTCCAATGATGAGGAAATTTTAAACATTTAGTTTGTAGATGACATGACCATATTTGTTAAGATAGAAGAGGATACCTTTAATAATCTATCACATAAACTAAACCTATTTTTTGTAGCATCTAGAGAAAAATTATCAACAAACAAATCCACAATATTAAGCTGGGAGAACTCTCCCATAAATAGTTTATATAATATAATTTTCAACTTGGGGAAGACCAAATAAACAAGTTAGATACCTTGGTATTCCATTGGTCGTGAATCCAAGTATAAAAGACTTGTGGGAGTGGATAAAAGATAAAATTGAAAGGAAGTTAAATAATTGGGATAAACATTATCTATCCCTGGCAGGAAGAATTAAAGTTTTTCATAAAATTCTTTCATCCTAATATATATTACTATTTTGTGTGGTTATTTAGTAGTTATCAAATAAATGAAATCCAAAAAAATTACATTTTTTATGGTCTGATGGTAAAGGAAAAAGAAAGAAGCATGCAGTAAAATGGGAATGGTGTTGTCTAGATAAGTCTAAAGGAGGAATAGAACTGAAAGATCTACAAAAACAAGGAATCTCTCTTACCATTAAATGGATCCTTAAATCCTTAAAAGGGGATGAACCTTGGAAAATATTAGTAAGGAATAACATCTAGTTAACTGTACCAAGAAAAGCTAAATCATGGAAGGGTATTCCATTTTGTGACTTATTGTTTGGAAAGTTATCAATATCCCAGGCTGTTGGGTCAAATGTATTTAAAAACTTACGAAAATCTTGGGAGAAAATTAGAAACTTGGTCATTAACAGTAATAATCTGGAAAATAGAAAAATATGTCCATCCAGTTCTATCTGGTGGAAATTATCTCATAAGGGAAAGTGCCTTGCATTATTATAAGGTTGTTCAACAAAAGCTTGGTATAAGAAAGGAATAATATATTTCAATGACATACTATGTAATTAGAAAATAAAATCTTGGGCCTCCCTCAACACTGAGTTTGATATGCCTTCTTCTCATTAGAGGACATACTCTATAATAAGAGAAGATTACTAATCATGCCAATTTCCAACACTAAATGAATAAAAAAATATAAAGACAAATTCAAATGGATAGATGGTCCACAAAACTAAAAAAAGTAAATCCCAAAATAATTTATAAGTCATTAAATGGAAACTTGGACATAAAAAATTCCCTAAACAGAGAATGGAATCTGGAAACTAGTAACAAATAGTGGTCCAATATTTTCAAATTTGTTTGGTCAAATGTTCTAGAACAAAAGAAAAAACATGTTTCAAATGGTTGTTTGTTTTTAAAAAGTTACCTTACTTAAGTTATTGACATCTAGTATAAACTTGTGCACTATTTGTAGGAAACCAAAAAATATTTTTCGCATGTTCTTTGATTTTTTTATGCTAAGGAGGTTTGGAAAATATTATGTGCTAATTTCGGGGGTTGGGAAGATCTGAGAATAGTTAAATGGTAGGAGATCTTCTATTTGGTTTTATAGAAGGTTTAGGTAATGCATATAATCTATTCTGGCTTTTATTAACTACTAAAATCCTATGGATTTTTTGGAAAGCAAGGAATGAGAAATGTTTCCAAGGAAAAAAGAGGGTGCTTACTGAGTCTAATAGAAGACTCATATTTCATAACATTTTTGTGCACAGGTAACAATTACAATGGAGATATCAAAGGAGAAGTTTGTCAACCTACTAAAGATGGGGAAGACATAAGTTAACGAGGAATAAATAAAATATGCAAGACATTGGCCCTTTAATTATAAATGAAATAACATTCCATACCTAAAAGGGTACTTGGAATTCTAGAGAAAGTATAACAAAAAGTATGAATTGGAAACACTACAGAGGGATTTGGGCTTCAAGGGAGGTCCAAAATTTCATGTCAACCAAGGAGAAGACTTCACAATGAACTTGTAATAAGATCAAATGAAGAATTTTTGGCATTTGATCCTCCATATGGATTGAATGAATTGGATGAATGCAGCGAAAGCATTAGTTTTTGAAAGATATAAATATATAACTTTTGTAATGAATGGTTGTCATTGTTAACTTATGTAAAACTATGTATATTCAGATCAATACTCTATACAAATACTACAAGATAGATAAGGATATCCCTTTTGTAATAATATATGGTAGCTATGTAATATGATATGATTTGAATAGATAAAAAACAATGTTATTTTCTTGAAATTTTGATAAACTATCTACAATACAAAAAATATTGATATGCAAATTTCACCAATTCAAATATATAAAATATCAAAATTTTAAAGGTTTGGTGACATCCCTAACAAGTTGTAGGTTGCTATAAAGTAGTGGGAAACTACATTATTTTTATAACAATTCTTGCACAAATGTACATACGTATTGACTCCTACTTGCAAACCATTCATGAGTCATTGTCGTATAATTAAGGTGATTGAATTTAGAGTTGGGGACTATTGGAAATATAAACTCTTTCATCACTATCTATAAACATCTATTACATAAGTTGAACAACAAATGAAAATGGAGAGAGTGAGTGATGGCGCATGTAGAGTTGGACGTAGCAGAGGAAGCATGAGTGGGAGTAAGCTTGGTTTGGATGATGGGGGAGGGGAAGAAGATGATGAAGGGCTAGTTGGGAATTTGTGCATGCATATTCCTTATCGAGGCCTTGGTTGGAGGCTCAAAGTTATGGTTCTGATTCTCACGAGGAGGATGTTTCTCTCCTCAACCTGTGGAGGGAGGCATGGAGGAATGTTTCTCTGGCACACTCTTCTTTTTCTCTTTATATTGTGTCTAATCAGGGATAGATCATCTTGGCCTTGTACTTAGAAGAGGTTTTTGATTCTTTCCTCTATATAGCTATGCTTGGGGTGGAGGCAGTCTCCTACTACTACTCATTTTTGGGCTCTAGAGATTCTGGAGGTTCATGGTGTGACAAGGGGTTTGTGCTTACAATTTTTCCACTGGTCCTTGCTCGCAAACTGGTTATGCCATTGTTATGGCTGCTATAATTAGCATGGTTGAATGCTCTAGGGTTGCTGCTAGGGTGAGTGTGCTTGTAGCTTATGTTAGGAATGGGTCTGATGCATTTTTTCTTCCTACCCCTAGTTCTCCTATTGTGTCTGGTGTGGAGACTTTGTCCCCTACTGCTACTCCTATTTGGGCTTCGAGGATTTCAAAGGATTATTGTGTGTTGAAGGTTTGCACTTCTAAGGTTGTTGTTGGTCCCTACTTGTAGACTGGTTCTACTTATGCTACGACCATTATGAGTGTTAGTGCGAGTGAATGCTCAAGGGCTATTGTTGAGGAGGGTGTGCCAGGGAATGGGTTTGATGTTGCTTTCCCTATCCATGCCATGGTGGAGGGGAATATACTTTCTCTCCTTGATTCTCTTTTGGATAAGTCGATTGCTCAATTTTGAAACTCGTTAATTGGGAGATTATGTGATAATCATACCAACATTGATTTTGTTAGAAGATGGGTGCTTCCGATTTGGAAACTAAGAGGCCAAGTAGAGGTTGTCACTATGATAAAAAAAAATTCTTATTTTCCTTTTCCTTTTTGAAAGATTGCTCTAGAATTCTTCAAGAAGGTCCTTGGTTTATGGGGGAAAATGGCCTTCATATAAATAATTGGTCCCCTAGGTTTAACCCTTTGAGTGATTATTCTATCAAGTTCCCTATTTGGGTTAGACTATCAAGGATTCCATTAGAGTTTTGGGATGAAGAGATTTTAATGCTTATTTCCAATACCTTTGGGAAATATTTTACTATTGATAAGGTCACTAAATTCAAGAAGCATTTTTTTTTGCTATATTTTGTGTGCTTGTGGAAAAAAACAAGGTCCTCTCTACTCAAATTACTTTATCTTCTGAATTCAGAGTTTGGGTGCAATAGATTGAATTCAAAGTCTCTTTGTTATTTGTTAGTGTTGTTGCAAAGTGGGCCACACTACTGCTAGTTGCTTGAGCATCAAGAAACACCTTATTGTTTGGAGGAAAAATGAACATAAGCTTGTTGTCATTGAGGGGTGTACTACTCCCTTTGAGGATATGCAGAAGATGAAAATACGGGGAAAGCTCCTATAGACTGTACAACATTGGATTTCTCTTTAATGGTTCCAAGGTTGGATAAAGGTTTTGCTAGCAGTCTAACAAATCTCTCTTGTTCCAAAAAAATAATTTTAAGGAAGTTGGATCCTTGTACCAGGGTTAAGCAAAAATTGTTGGAACAATTTGGCTTCAAACCATCCTGACTTAGGGTTAGTAGGTTATAAGGGTATGTAGTGTCCTAGCTTTTTTGTGCGTCATTGTTTCTCTTGATTTCTTTGTTGTCCCATAGTTCTTAATGCCTATCTTTTCTCACATTTTATACAAGGGTCTAGATCCTTTCAAAATCCTTGCTTACCTTAATAAAAATAATTTATTACATAAAGACACATTTGTCACATAAAGACAATCTGTTTATATAATTTATCTATTTAAAAGATCATTAAATCCCTCGATTGATTTATAGAAAAATATTTTCTGAACGAGCTCCATTTTTAATAATGGGTTTCAAAACCATATTACTCCTTTGACCTTATGCAAATCATAATCTGAAGATGGGCCCATCTATCCTTGAAAGATGCCTTACGAGATGTTGATGCGAAAATTGTTTTCAAAGCTACAGTCTCTCCCTAGGCCGATATCTCCGCAATGCTAAGGGTTGTTGAGGATTAGCTGATGAGGCTAGAGTCTCGACTCTCGAGTATTCATTGTCCATATGCATCCTCATTTGGCTTTAATCCTATTTTTGAGGTGTACAAATTAGGAATGATAAGCAGTGATTTTGTATGGATCATTACTGACGGATTTTCCAGCCTATTGGATTCCTTCAACGCTACTTCTTTCCTCTATGAACAGTGTGTTGGGGGTAAAGATAAAACTCACACAAATCAACAAGCCAAGGCTGAATGAATTTGCTAAAAGATGAAAGTAGCGATTTAGAGTCTAGAATTCTACAATACAAAGTCTGGAATTAAATGCCCTTGTTTGTGGCCCTATAAATTTAATCTTAATTCTGGTTTGTTGTTGGAATTTCAAGGTCTCATGAATAGAAATAATCAAGAAGACATTTCGCACCATTACGTATTATTGTGCAACCGTTGATGAACTTTAAAAACTATGTGATGAAGCTTTTGACATAAACAAATGGTAGCCTACATAAAGTGCTAGTTTAGCTGAAATAAACCATTGTACTACTTAGTATTATGGGTAATTTACCCGGACTTATTCAAATAAAGGTATGCTTGGTAGTTTGAAGTCATAATGGTGAAAGTGTTAGAAAAGATTCAAAACATTTTTTTTTAGTAGGTTGAAAGGTTGAGTATCCTCCCTTAATATGCGTTTCATTATGCGTTTCATCGTTAGAGAAATCATTTTTTTGGAAAGAAGAAGCGAGGTTATGAGATATTTCTTCCTCATATGCCTCCATGTTAAAAGAAAAGCCAGTGAAAATGATAATATAAAACAATTGGATCAAGAGTATATTGATTCAGTTTTACCCTCGATGAAGTGGTGATGTTTTAGATCTTGTGTGTTAAAGCAAATGACTTTGATCAAATGGGTTCTATCTTTTGGGTTAAAGAAATTTTAGGTAATGTAGATAAAGTGAAGTTAGAAGATAAAAGGCTAGTTTGATTGTGACTTGGCTTAGTGGTCCTTGTGGGAAGAGATAAAATGTTTCACGATTTAAATATTATTTTGTTTGTTTTCATGCTAAAGAGGATGTGAACTATAAAATGTGTTTATTCAATACAGAAAAATGGTAGCAGTGATCATAGAGATTCTTGTTGAATTTAAGAGGCTGTAGCATTGATCATATAGATTCTTGTTAAATCTAAAACAGTTGTAGCATTGATCATAGAGATTGTTGCTAAATCAAAAAGGTTATAGCATTGATCATAGAGATCGTTGTTAAATCTAAACAGTTGTAATGTTGATTATAGAGATTGTTGTTAAACTTAAATATTGTAATGTTGATTATAGATATCATTACTAAATTCCAAAGGTTGCAAAATTGATCATATAGATCATTGCTAAATCTGAAATGTTGTAGAATAGATCATAAAGATCATTGCAAAATCTAAAATTTTGTAGCGTTGATAGTAGAGACCATTGTTAAATCTAAAAAGTTGCATTGATCGTAGATATCATTTCTAAATTTGAAAGTTTATAGTGTTGATTGTAGAGATCGTTGGTAAATTCTAAAAGGTTGCAGAATTGATCCTACAGATTATTGCTAAATCTACAAAGGTTTTGATCACAAAGATCATTACAAATGGTAAACAATATATTGAGTACCATCTCTATAAAGTTGAGTGGTGCTGACAACTTTGGAGAATGACATCACTAGATGAAAAGTTTTGTCAGACCTCACCTACTTTGTCAATAGAACTACAAAAATCCATTCAGTTATAGATAATGATAAGTAGAGGAAAGGAAAGTTTTTTCATTATTGCAATTGTCTTGATTATTTTGAGAGCCTACTTTAAAACAAAGAAAAATAATTTAACAAATGTAATCAAGGAAAATTTAGTATGTGATAGGTTTATGACAGGAGCACCATTTTCTTGAGGACAAACTCTTCTAAAGACTTAGTTTTAAACATCACTTCAAGAAATCAATTGTGGCATGAAAGACTTTGTCATATTAACCTTGAGCCATTGGAGAAAATGTTCAATCAAAATATAATATATGATCTTCCACCCATCACTAGAGAGAAGTGTTTTCTATTAAGTCTATTTTATAAGAAAATAACATAGAAAAAATTGATTTTTTCTATGGCAACGTGCTGTGGAGAGGCGCTGGGCAGGAGCCAACGGACATAACAAATTTTGAATGGCGTTGGAGACCAGGGTTTGGGCGTGGCCCCTTTGCCTTCGGCTGGGGGTGAAAGGGTGGTCCTCGGCCCTTTGGCTGGGGCTCCCTTTGTTCCTGCGTTTGGTGGAGTTCTCCCTTCTACTCGGGCTGTTTTGGGTGGAAGCGATGCTGCACAAAATGTTGCGCAGGTTTGTTTGAATGGGATTGCATTGGGGGTTGCGCAAGGTCTGTCTGTTCCTCATCTGGGTGGGGTTTTTCATGACGCGATTGGTAAAGATAGGAATCCCCTATCCTTTGTGCAGGCTAAAGTTGCTACTGGTGGAGGCCCTCCTCCTATTACTTCTGGTGGCCATCAAAAATCTTTCTCTGATGTTGTTTCAAATGCTCATTCTTTAGTAAGTCCTGCTCCTGCTAGGGTTCGGCCTCTGCCCTACGCTCATGCATCACCTATTGTGGTCTGTGGGCCTGAGGTTGCTGAGAATGAGGATTTATATTTGGCTCAGGGAGTGGTCTGTAGGTTTAATGGCTTGTAGCCCTCTCTTCCTAATCTCCATGATTGGGTTGCTGCCTCTTGGAAGCCTATTGTCTCTGAAGAAATTGAACTCTATCCCAGTGCTAGGGGGTTTTTTGTTGCTTTCTTTACTACTCCTACGGAGAGGAACTATGTGCTAGACAAGGGGTGGATGTGGGGTGTTCATTTGTTGTCCATCAGGTCGTGGTCTCGCTCTTTCAATCCGCTTACTGAGCCGTTGAATGTTAGACCTGTTTGGGTCCGACTGTCGAATCTCCCCCTCCAATTTTGGGAGGAATCGTGTTTTGAAGCTATTGGCAACTCCATTGGACGCTTTTTGAAGGTTGACTCTACGAATCAGGACCTAGGGCATACTACGGTGGCTCGTATTTTAGTTCATTTGGACATCTACAAACCTCTTCATGGTGATGTGGTTTTGATGGTGGAGGAAAAACCTTGGTCACAGCTGCTGGACTATGAGGGCCTTCCCTTTCAGTGCTAGAGGTGTTTCTCCACTAGTCATTTGGCCTCTAGTTGCCCTCTTGCTCATCGTAAGGGCACTGCTACTTGGTGGAAGAATTCTCTCTTGAACCATCTCATGGTGGGTTCTCCCTCTTCGGATGTTCCTCCTATGGAGGACGACCCTCCTTTGGTGGCTCCTCCCTTGGCGGTTGATTCTATCCTAGCTCCTCCTCCGGATTTCCCTTCCGTGGTACCTACTGTTGTTGATGTCCTGACAGACCCTGCCCTTCCCTCTTTGATCAATTTTTTTGTCCCCTCGAGTGCTCATGTCTCCTCTTTGTTGTTGGCTCCCTCTCTGTGTGATGGCTCCGTGCAGGTGGCTATTGAGGATCCGCTCCTCTCGCCTCGCTCAGTGGACTTAAATTCTGAGTCTTCTTGGTTTGTGGTGCTGAGAAAGAAGAAGGGACTCCCCAAATCCGTTGCTTCCTTGCGACCTAGGGTAACGGGAGTCAGATTGGTCCCCTCTGGTTCTGGGGTTGTCTAGTCTTTGTTTTTTGTTCTTCAGCTATCTGTTGCTCTGCTTCTGTGTTTCTCCTAATTCATGTTCTGGTTTGAACTAGCTCCTTTTTGACCCTTTGGGCTCCTGTGTGAAGGGTACAACACCCTATAAATGCTGCTTATCTAATAAAAAAAATATAAAAAATTGATTATAGATAAGTTTGGGGAGTTTTTTTTAAATAAAATAATACTAAGATCAAATAATGGGGAAGATATGCCTTGGATAATTTTATCAACTTTTACAAACAAAAGGAATTAAGAGGCAACTCTTATCTCCATATATTTCACAACTAAATGCAGTAGCTAAAAGAATAAACCTAACACTTAAAGGAAAAACTAAATTAATGTTGAAGATCGTGGAAATAAAATATGGAAAGAAGCCATTAATTGTAAATAGATGTTCAAAACAAGATTTAAATTTTATAATTAAATTGATAAGCACAATACAAGATTGAAGCTACAAATTATAAATATAATCAAAGTGTGTTAAAGATATTAAAATATTCATTATTTTATGCTTACATAAAACATATTAAATTATATCCTCTCATTGATTTGTATGATAAAATAAAATATATAAAAAGTATTAAAAATGTAAACCCTATTTCATTATTATCTACATCTTATTAGATAAAGACTGTACATAAGAACATATCTATCCATATATCTTACATAAGAACACATCTATTAATATATTTTATCTTTTTAAAGGATCATTAGATCCCTCAAGTGATATATAGAAAAATCTACTCTCCATTTTTAATAGGGACGACTGATCGGTAGCCGCATTAATCTTCTCCGACACCTCACGCTGATAACGTTGAAACGCAAGACAAACAGTATGAAATGAAAAATCCTCATAAGCCATACCACATTTAATCCTCCATCTTCCCATAACTTCTTAAACTGTGGTAGCTGGTGGAAGAATCTACTTCTTTGGTTAAGTTGTCATGTCTGAGTGGTTTTAGCGCCGCTAAATTAGTCCATAGCATTATCCTACTCTTATCTTTAGTCAATCAGCCGACCATATCACTAGACAAGTATACCAACAGAGAAAGGCCACTTACTGCACCTAAAATTTTGGCTTGACATAGATCTCTACATATGTGGGTATAGGCCTGCACCTATAATTTTGGGCCATATATTTCTATATAATCTCTTTGACACACAGAAAGTGCTGCAGACCAGCAAAGATGGCACTATATGCAGCCATTAAGTCCTTCAGTAGTTCAGTATTGAGAATTTCAAGCGCTCAAAGGAGGAAGTTGAGAAGCTCATGAATTTGATGCGGGAGAAGTTGGAGATGCTCATTGAAAAAGAAACTATTGTTAATCAGTATGGCATTCATGTGCAGATTTTAGGAGATGTGAGCCTTTTTCCCCAGCATGTAAGAGAAGCTGCAGATAGAGTTATCGCTTTTTCTAGAGATAATGATAAGGCCGTTCTGAATATCTGCGCTCCTTATATTGGTACCCAGGAGATCGTCCAGGCTGTTGAAGGCGCTATGAGGGATATAGGTGAAGAACATATTAGTGCAGAGGAAATAGAGCGTCATTTGTATACGTGGAGTTTCCCAGAGCCAGAGCTTCTGATTAGGACTTCTGGAGAGACCAGGCTAAGCAACTTTTTTCTCTGGCAAACTTCATTTTCCTTGCTTTATGCTACCCCAATTCTCTGGCCTGAATTTTCTTTCAAACATCTCGTCAGAGCTGTTTTGGAATATCAGAAAGCTTACCCTTTTCTGCAGAAGCGAAAAGATCGATTACTAACGCTTGTTCCTCGTCAGCACAATGACTAATTGTATTAGTTTTAGTGTTGAGTTTGCTACTGTAAGCAGGTAGTAAGGCTTGCTCCTCACCACCACAATGACTAATTTATTAGGTTTATAGTTTGTTCTTACTGTAAGCAGGTCTGGTAATTTCTGTTATCTAAAATTGTAGACTCTAATGGAATGGATACCCTTCGATTTTTATTTTTTAAGCATAAAACTAACCAGAAAACGAATTAGTCACCATTACTTGTTCTTTGCAATGCTTTTAATCCATAGATCTATAGTGGTGCGGTTGAAGACGACAATACCATTATGCTCGCAAACAATACTTGGTCTTAAAAAAATTGGTTATCAACATGAGAAATAAGTAATTTTCTCTAGTGCTAATTTGACCCTCCAATTCGATGTTACGTCCAAGCTAAGGCTGAAGTATGCCGGATGCTCAGTAAAGCTGTTTTCCTAGGCTTTGTTTTTGTTTTTATTGGTTTTGTTGTGTTCAATCTACAGGGATAAGCCATTTTCATTCCAGTCATGTGATTACATGCTTTGTTTACCTGCCTTTGATTATAATGTATAGATGCACAATTAGGTTCATTACATCTTTGGGGAGTCTCTTTTGGTAGTTGAAGAGATTGATCAATCTTTGTTGTTTGTGGATCTTTGGTTGTCAATATGTTTCTATTTTGATTTTGTAATTGTTATTATTCTTTTAGGAAAACATCAGTTTCTTTATGGATTATGTTCAATAATAATTTCAATTGACACTACACAATAATAATTATTTATAAAGAAATGATATTTTCTCGTAATTACAATGATCACGAAACTGTCTATTTTATTATATAAATAAGTGTCACGTAGTGGTGAGTATTTATCTTTATAGTATTATAATACTAGTATTTGTTGGTTAGTTGACATATGAGTTATGGTATATTAATTTAGGGGTAGATCATATAATAGTTTGAGATCAATAGATTATTTGAAGTCATGTATCACAATTTTATTGGGTCAATGGAGATTATTGTTGCTAGGGCTGATGTTGATTTCAAGTTCAATTCATATTAGGCACAACTATGACTAACATAGTTGAAGTTGAGTTTATTTCTTCATGCACATATTTTATTAAATATTGATGACCAAATGATTTGTTAGTAAAGAGCCTTCATAGATTGATTGGTTCATTTTGAGTTTGATATTAAGACCCTCATAATGTAGTTGATGACCAAGTAATTTGATATTAGAACACTTAGAAGAAATTGTCAAAGATATTCAGAATAAAGAACCTTAAATACAAGGGGACCCTTCACAACCTCTGACTGCTTCTAGATAAAGATTTTGGTTGATGGGGTACTCCAAGATTCCAAAGTACAAAAATATAATATGTGACAGAGCATACTTGTAGAGGTACAAAAGTCTAGAATGGATGAGAAAAGGGAAAATCGTGCAACCGCCCACTCCACCTTGGAAAATCACATCAGCCCGTTGAAGAATATCGAGGGCGACATTAATTCTTTGTATCAATTTTGTCTCCAGTGGCTCACAGTCATAGCAAAGGGTGAAATTACAAATGGATCAAATTGAACTGCACATTTTGTAAATAGCACAATCTTACGATGCACTCACATATTCGAATGGCCAAACTAGAGCACAAATGGAGACTTTACATTCACAATTCCAGTAGTTGTAGGACCAAAGGGATCAAACAAGGTGTCAATTCCATCAACTCTGAGAAGTTGTCATTTTAAGGCTGGCACAAGTCATAGGAGTCCTCAATGAAGCACATAAACTAGCTTGGAAAATTCATATCCCCACAACTCTACCTGATGTAAAACACCTTTTTACACATATCAATGTACATAATCGGCTACTCCAACTTGCCAAAGCTCAATGGAACAACACTTTTGAAAACATCAAGGGAACCTACAAAGCCATCTTACCAACTCAAACTTCAGCCTCATAGAGTTGTCTTGAGGACAAGACAAAGTTTTGAAAGAGGGGATGATATTATCAGGGATCAGCCAGAGCCAAAACAACAACAAAATTCCTACCGCAAACCACCACAAAGAGGTTGCGGATCTCCTAGCTGAAGAGACACCCTCTAAAAAAAATAGTAGAATGTAAAGGACACATTCGATCAAACAGATATATGTATTTAAGACAAAATACAATGTAATAATAGAATTAGAAAGATATAAGGAAGAAAGAAATAATATTAGATGATGGCCATTGTAAGGAGATAAGCCCCATAATAGATGTATATTATGGATAAGTGTGAATATATATGTGTGTGCATATATACATACACACATATATTTGTAATTACTTCTTATTTGTGTTATGGTAGAAGACAAATAGTTTTTTGTTTATATATTACTCTGTTAACAAGTCTATTCATAGTCTATGTTAACCTCTTATCTCCCTCTTACTACTGAGTCTAGGGTATAAACACAATATATAGAGATTACTTGGGGCTCAGTACTTTGGTCTGTGTTGTCCCCATTTTCTTGCTAATAAGTAGCATCATTGAGAGCATTTCCCCCTATTATGTACATGTCTTAGTGTATTAATTTAAATCTTTATTTATTTTCTGAACAACACATCATTTATCACGAGACATTTATACTATGATTTTATGAATTGGATTATTTGATGTCATATGTGTATATATGGTTTAGATTAAATTCATTATGCTTGTGTTTTTACATTATATCTCTATAATGAGGCAATGTGCATATTAAGCCCATAGAGATATTTTAGCTAGAGTAATTTGTATTTGTTAAATGATGTCATGCTCCTTTAATTTAGATGTGGATTGACATGTACAAGGTAAATTAGTCTTATTAGTTGGTAGAATAGGTGGTAGGAAATTAACATCTTGTTCTCTTCCTAATCTTTGATGTGTGTGCCCTGCTAAGTTAAAATCATGTGAATCCAACGTGACATAGAAGTAAGATATATGAGATACATAAGCCATGTTGATAGAATTAGAGTGCAAAGTAATTTCATTAGAGGCCATCTCAAACTTTATAGTATCCTCATGTGAATTAGGCCTAAAAAATATGCAATGAAAGCATTGACCAAATTTATAAAAAAAAAGTCTAGAGAAAACAAAGATGAATCAAACCATTGCAGATATCTACCACTCAAGTATAATCTAAACTCATTAATCAACAAAATTTCATCATCTAAATGTTTGCAAATAGCAAGTGCAAAATACTAAACATGAAAATATTATAATCCATCATAATTATTATGTAAAAGTTCTTCACTTAGACTTATATTGTTTTTAGTTGTGGGATAAGACAATGAAGCACTAATGAAGACTACATGGAAATCTAAAGAATTACCATCAAGACATAAACTAGCATCAGAAAGTGTGGGAAATGTTATCATAAATATCCATTTTTCAATATATGAGATGAATATATGAAATTTAGAAGAATGATCATCACTATGTTCTTCATTGTGTATGAGAAGAGATGGGAAGGTGCGAAGAGATACAAAGAACGTTGGTTCCCCTATCTTTTGATTTACTATAATTCCCTTCAGTCCCACCCATAATTGATTGTATGAAAGCCAACCCTTGCCCGTCCGAGAGTACTTACTCCAGTAGATCTATATTGAAGACCAAGCTAATGGAATGAGCTTGACCCTGCCTAGATGCCCAACAAATTTTCCGTCTCGGGAAGGGAATGCCATTTAAGTGTTCCCACCTGACCCAGTTGTTAATACATATATGAGACAGTGACCGATTTCATTCCGAGGGAAGAGGAGTGGGAATGAAATGGATGTCGATGCTCTCCTACCCACGTATTAACAACTTCGATCACGCACCTAAGAATTGGAATTGTTAAAGCCATCGACTCGGTCTATTTTAATTAATTCATAAAGGTTAATACGAATATAACAGTCATGCGTATTATCACTAGCAATCACACCTTAGTACATGAAGTCAGCTGGCAGGCTAGTAATCAAATGATGTTGTTTGTGCAAAAACAAAGTCTTAATGGAGAAGTGGTAGCTTCAAATCAACTGTGTATCTACTTATATTGATTCAAACATGACTAAAACAAAACCTCTAAATCAGGATAATAATCAACCTCCAATAGACTCATGTTATGTTTGCAATAGGGAGAGAGGGAGAGAGAGGGATAGAAAGAGGGAGAGATAGAGGGGGGAAGATAAAGAGAGAGAAATTAGAATAGATGGAGTGAATAAGAGAGAACTAGAGATAATGATATCTAGATAGAGAGGGAGAGGGAGAGATGAGAAGATAGAGATTAAGGGGGCAAGAGTGAGAGATAAAGGAGGTGATAGCGATAAGTAATAGAGAGAGACAAAGGGAGGGGGGAGAGATAGAAAGATAGAGATAGAGATATATAGAGAGAGGGGAGAGAGTGTGTGTGAGTGAGAGAGATAAACATAGATAGAGATAGGGAGGGAGAAATGGGTAGTGTGTTTGATACTGAGAGAAAGGGAGAGATAGGGATAGAAGGAGGGAGAGAAATATAGTGGAATATATATATATAGATAGATAGATAGATAGATAGAGAGAGAGAGAGAGAGAGAGAGAGAGAGAGAGAGAGAGAGAGAGATAACTTGGGAAAGATAGAAGGGGAGGGAGAAATTGATATAGAAAGAGGGATAAAATGAGAGGGGGAGATTGTGAGATATATAAAGATAAATATATAGGAAGTGATATAGAGAGAGAGAGTAGGAGAGATGGAGGGAGAAATGAAGTGAATAAGAGAGAGATATATAATGAGATATAGATAGAGAGGGAGAGGGGATGATGAAAATGATCTCGATCGTTGGTCATTGTCAGTCTCCTTTATTGTGCAATTAACAAAAACATGTCATTCTAGCTACACAGGGCCCTTTGCCACTTGTTTCCTAACCCTTAACTTTAAAAAAAAATACGTGGTCATGTTGTAAATGGCTAAAATAATTAACTAAAACTATGTGCAACCCTGTAAGAGGGAACATTATTGAATGGAGGATTGCCTTCTTTTAATTGCATGTTCGTCTTTCATGTCACTATTATCTTTAACGTCATGCAAGTATGCATTCTTTAAATTTGTTGCACTAATGCCTTATTATTACTATGTGTACTTAATATTCCTCTTAATTCCATATGATGATGAATGCTTTAAACAACATCCATAATCGTCATCTTCATCCTCTCTCCTCTATCTTCAATGGCTAGATGAATGAATATTTTTTATGCTATGGTAATTTTGGTTTGCATGGGGATCCATACAACTACAGATAATGACAATTTTGTGCAAATGAGAGATGGGAATTTCAGTGTAGGAGGAAGGGCAATGTATGAACTAGTGGATTCAACGCTTACTGTGTAGTGCCCCTCCATTCTCACCGTGGATGTACAGGTAGTTTGGCTTTGGAACTTGGAGATAAAGGTAAAATAATAGTGATATTTAAAGGTATGTGCTAATGATTTAAGCAATTGATGTATATTATGAATTTATGGACTATGTGTGAAGGTTAGGCTAGGACTTATTATATATGTTTAAGGATATGTTTATCATGATGTGTGTGTGTGTTCAGACATGACCATTACTAGGATGCATGCTATGGGCATATTGATGTGATGGGAAGGGTTTTCACTTGATTCTAATATATTATTATTGTGTTGACATGTCATTATGATTTTGATTATGATTATCTTTATTGGTATTAAGATGTACTGACTTGTGTTCACATGTTGTGGTTGCAAATGGGACATGAGCTTTTGTTAGTGCTTTAGTGAGTATGATGTATAATGTCATGTTAGTATTGCTATGCAGAGATTTATTTGGATAGTTAGGTGATGCAATAGTATGTTGCTAGGTTAGGAGGAAATGACGACATCCTACCATTGGATGTATGGGGGACATACAAGAATGAGATTCAATTGCTAGAGTTCCTTTCCTAGTACTTCGACTATTATGCACATGTGCTCTAACTTGTATGTTTGAGTGAACAAGTACTAGGCTACAACTCCTCTTGGATTAATAGGTTTGAGTGTGTCTCTAATCCCAATGGTGGTTGAGGAGATAACATCTAGGCCCAAATATACCTTAACCCTAGCCATTGTCCTCAATTAGGAACAACTGATTCAGTGTGTGACCACCTTTCGGGTTGTCATGAAACAATGCCCAATCTCCTATACTCTATGGTTGGAGTGTTGCACTTGTGTGAATGTTTATGTTGGGCTATGTGATTGTGTGACTCCAATGTCTAGCTTTGAGTATGGATTTAGTTCAAATGGTGATAAATCCTTTGGTAAGTCAGGTTAGTCACTATTGTGATCATTCTCATTATTTATGTTTTGAAGTGAATGTCTCGTTTCAGTAAGAAGCTATTTTGTGGTTTATGCTTAGTCTCTGATTGTGACCTATTTAAGTGAAGTTAGCTGCTATGTTAGAATGTGCATATCATTATGTTCATTATTGTTGCTTGTTATGTTTATTATCATTATGTTATTGTTTATTGATTTTGGTAAAAGGACCATTTGATTATTTAATTGTGGTTTATTGAATAATGTTTCTTTTATTGAGTAATGAAATTAAAAAAAATAATTAGTGTTTATTTGATTGAAAAGGAATTTGGAATTGGAATTTATTAATTAATTAATTATTTTTGAAACTTTTGTTAGAGGGAAGTGTCGTTTTGGGTTTCCTTTTTAGTGGGGAGTTTTGTGTGGAAATGGGAAGTTTGGAGGAAATAGTTGTGATATTGTGAGAAAGGAATTTTTCTGGGTGTGAGAGTGGTTGCAATTTGGGGTTTTGAAAGTTGAAAGAATTGTGATGAATTTTGATGTTTTTGGTGAGATTTCGAGCGATTTGAGACGGGATTTGAAGAGGGTGGTTTAGATTTTTGGTTGTGAATTCATGAGAATTTATTATTGCTAGTTTGAATGGATATTTTGGCTTTTGATCATGGTTTTTGATTGGTGATTTGAGCTTGGATGATTTTTTGGGGTTTCAACTTCTCTTCATCATTGTTCTTCAAATTTAAGGTAGGAATTTTCTTGATTTTTTTAATTTATGCATTTCATATTTATAGGAATTTGCAAAGGGTTAAATTAATTGATGTTTTAATGCTTTTGATCTTCTGGAAAAAATCTAGTTACTGGGTTTCTCATTTAGTCATTTGGTTGTAATCGGGTATGCCAAAAAAAGGGTTTTTAAGGGAGCCATTTTTTGTTTCACATTTTGTGAATTTTTGAGTCATTTTTGGTTAATTCCACCCATAGTTTTGAGTATTCGAGAGTCAAATCCGAAATGGGTTTTTAACGGATTTGGATTTTGAGTTGATTTGACTATTTTATGATTGGCAGAGTTGACTGTTGTCAAGAGGGATTTAGCTTAATTTTGAAGGTTGTATAGGAGGATATACTTCTATTCTGTGATCTGAATTCTGTTGTACCATTGTGTTTGAATTTTTTTACTATTTGTATGTGGACAATCCCTTCCTATTTGAGAGATCTTGTGTTGAGGCTTCTGTACTATGTAAGGATCAATTGTACCAAGGTTATGCATTATTGGTCCTAATTTTGAATTGCTAAGAAAAAGAAATTAAAGCTGGCTATCATGTTATAGGATGGTGTAAATGATGTAATGTTCTTCATTGTATGTGTTGTGGTATAATGACTAGCTTTTGGGTTTCCTATCCATTTGTGTTATGTGTTGGGCCTCTAGAAGTATCTGAAAGTCCTTGTGATTTTTGGTTGATTCTTGTTTTAGGTAATCTCATTTGGATGTTTAGTGTCAGCCACTTGCTATTTTTGTTGTTTTCTTGTGTGTGGGGGGCCTAGTATTGTCTCCTAGCACGGAGGGAGTGGGCCTTAGGGTTCCACATGGTAGGGTGGTATATGCCAACCATCCATTGGGGTTTAGGTGGTACAATTCGTGTGAAATACGGCGAGTCTTTCCTTCCACATCATTCCAGAGTTAGTTTTATGGTGCAGATGATATTTCTCAGAAAATTGTGTCCAATATGTATTATATAAATGTACCTCTCAGATGAATGAATCTTGTACATTGTAGCATTCTTGTAAAGGAAATGTAAATGAGTTGATGTAATCTTGAAGATGTATTTATTGTTGTTTATTATGTAATGGAAAGGTTAACATAGGAATGTTGTATTTATGATGCATATGAGCATAATTTAGTAGTGGATGTGATGTATCTTTATGTACCTATTTCATGGCATTGATTAAGATTAGGTTCATATTGGCATAGGGTTAGGTTAATTATATTTAAATTCATGTTGGCATGTGTAAAATGATAGTTGAGATTTAATTTTTATTCATGTTCATATGATTGAGTGGATGTATTCTTAATGTATATTATGTATTTTTATAGGCTTAGTTTAGAGTAGATGCATTGTAGTAGTGACGTTAGGGGACCATGGTGGATAGGTGTGTAAGTGGGCTATGATTAATGTTACTTTTACGTCATAATGCGATTATGATATGATGTTAATGTAATGATGTTATCCATGTTAATTTGTTGAGTTGCATTATTTATTGTCACTTTAGTTTCTTTAAAAAAAAAATATTGCCATATTATTTGTGGACTTTTGTGTTGATCTACCAGATCCCTTAGCGAGGCATTACATACTGGCTTATGTATGTATTTTTCCTTCTTATGTTATGCAGAGGTGCTTAGAGAAGTTCTTTGCCTTTCAGAAGGCTTGGAACATACTCATTCATTATTATTCAGTTCGTTGTGGTCAAATTTGAGGTGGGTGTGACCAAAATTCGGAGTGATCAAAATTGAATTGGGTGTGGCAAAAATTAGACTTTGTGCCAACAAATAATTTGGGTGATCAAAATTGGCTTTGGTGTGGTCATTTGTGATAGAAACAATGATAAGGAAGGAGGACATAGAGAAACTCATTAGTGCAGAGGGTTTCAAATTTTTCATTGATAGGATGGAAGCTCTCATCTCCAACACCCTTCAGAATATGCTTACTTCTATAGGTGAATTACCTTTAACACAACTTAATTTTCCTTCTTTCTAAATTGTAATCGCTTGGTATGTACAATCAATATCTTTCTTTTAGAGATTGTATGTTATATTTTAGGTTTTTTATTCTTTAAAATATATATTCTTCATGAAATTTCTTGATGGATAAATCTTGGGCTATCAGTATGGAAAACTTGAATGCTTTTTAGTGATTGTAAACATAGGTCGCACTCAAATGTATTTTATAAACTTTTACATCAAAACCTTGCCACATGTCAGGTTTACTTTTGAACTTGGTCATAAGGTAAAATCTAGGTTACAAATTTGAGTGGAGTACATTATAAGTCACTCAAATGTATCATGTATTTTTTAATAGGTAAATTTACTATTACGTTAATCAAAACAAACAAACTATTAAAGTATGAAGTAAAATTCACATAGAGAAATGATAGTTTGAAGATAAATCATTGACTTTAAGTCAAGATTGTATTTAAAAATTGCATACATAAAAAATACTATTTTATACATAAGATATTGTCTATTAAATTAATGTATCTTATATGCACATATAAAATTGTACTCTCTAACATATTAATTTATATATAATTTTCTATCGACATAACCTTACACCTCCTTTCAATGCAAATGCTAGTTTGATAAGCATGATTGGTTTTGAAATTTTAGGTGGGTTACAAAATTCCTTAATAAATGTATAGAGAACCAAAAAACATGTATTAATGGAAAAAAATATGGAGAAACTATAGTAGGAACATGTTGCTGGTTCTAGAGAAGTTTCAATATCGTATATATTAACTATTCATCTGAGGTACAAAAATTGATTACTTTGAGGACAGATCAGGGATGACACATGGCCACAACTACCACTTACCTAAATTATGAGGAACTCATGATTTAAATTGTTAGTTTGTGTTGTGAGCAGTTGAGTATGCTGATTTGGGTTAAATCCATGCTCACAAAAATATCATACAGCCCATAGAAATGATTTGACAATTTGCACACTTTTGCTTCTTGGTTTGTTGATTTTACCTCTATTTCTACAATAAAATGCTAAGTTGGAGGGCTAGCAATATGTCACTAGGGAACATGTTTTCCTAGTTCAATCACTAAATAACCTGTGTAAAGGATTAAATACAATTCGTCTTAACTTTACAAATACTCTAATATGAATATGTAGATCTAGATTTATTTTAGTGCACTAATGAAATTATTCCTAGTGTGCTCCTTTAATGTGAATGAACATAATAAGATAGGATAATATTGGATGCAATTGAATGCCTTTATATATAAGGAGATAGAAATACAAATTATAGAATATTGTGTTAAGTTGGTCTTAAGTGAGAAAAGAGTAGACACAAGTTTAGCCAAAATTTAAAATTTTAGAGGTCAAATTTGTGGATGCAAGGTTAACTCCACATCTATAATTTGAGTCATGAAAGAATAAAATCAAGATGGATGATGATTATATAGAGATAAATGTCTAAATAAACATAAATAATCTATAATTTCATAAATAATCTATAATTTAAACATGAATATGTTAGAATACATATTTATATATAAAAAAAGAATAAATATATTAAAATATATTGTAAATAGATAATTAAAAAATATTTTATATATCTTATTTTTTTACAAAATTATACCATATATCAATATAAAAATATCATAAAACATTCTCTTAAAATAAAGACAAAAATAAATAAAAAATAATATTGATGATCATTCAAAGTTCAACACACCACTCCTTTCCAAAATTTATTATTTGAAACTTAAACGAATACCTATTTCTAACTTATCAAAATATATTAAACTATTTTTTTAATAAATCAACTACTGTGGGGGAGCGCTGGAGCAAAAGAGGATGAAAACTGCACTGCCTTGAATCTCTGGTTTGGCGTGTCTTTCCTAACCTCCATTTTGTCATTGGTTTCCATTCCTCATTGCTCACTATCAAATTCTATGTGGCTTTTTTTTCCCATGTAGTAATTTAGATTTTAAAAAATGTAGTCATCTTTCTCGCAACACTAAAATATAATAAGATCCCATCTAGGATATTTTTGGATGAATGTCTTAACAATGTCTGGGGTAAAATATAGGGGTTCAAATTTTGTTTTGTAGAATGATACAAAAGGGATTATTTTTTATGTATTTCAAAAATCATGACATGTAAAAAAATAGTTATTGAGAACCAATTTCAAAATATTGGAAATCCAATGTTCAGGGCCATTGCTTGGTCCCTAGAGGCACTAAATGAGGAATTTTTGGCCCTTTCCTACCCTAGATGGGTGACTGTGAAAGAAGTACCTCCTCAAATCTGAGCATTTATACCACAACTACTTTCTCTGCTAGGAAAGTTGATGAAGATAGATGAAACTAAAACCACCCTTATGCATATGAATGCAAGGGATCTAGTCTCCTTAGCCCCAAGGGTATATTTTCTTGAGGAAAATTTGGGTGATCCCACAATAGTGGTTTACAATTTTTGGCCAAACTGGACACTGGTTTTTTTTTTAACTAAATCTTCACATTCGGGCACCTATAGCGGTTAAACCATGAGGAATTTGAAGATGATGAAAACTAGAGTCTTGTCACATTTTGTCTATAGATTCTAAAAATATTTTTTTCAAAATTTTTGGAATCAGATTACACTTCTTTTAACATCTCCCACAAAAATTGGTTTTTTTCAAAAAACACAT
>VDFB02032274.1:0-22843 GCA_007258455.2 Sequoia sempervirens | reverse complement strand
GCTTTGTCCTTGAGTGCATTATCAGATTCTTGGAAATGTTTATAGCACTAGTATTATTATAAAGAATGGGAATAGGTTCATCAAACTTCATCTTTATCTCCTTCAAGGTTTGTTTCATCCATAATAATTGAGTTCAACATGAAGCTGCTATAATGTACTTTTCCTTTGTTGTAGATGGAGATATTGAATCCTTATTCTTGATTAGCCAGGATACAAGGTTGTCACCAAGAAATAAAGCTCCACCACTTTTAATCTTTTGGTCATCTAAGATTCCTACCCAATCTACATCTATGTATGCAATTAGAGTGAAATTTTTACTTTTAAGATACCACAAAACAAAATCCATTATGGCCCTCAGATATTTGAATATCCTCTTGACTTCCTTGAAATTAGTTTCCTTAAGTGTTTCCTAAAATATATCTACCATCCCAACTTCTTGCATTATATCTGGTCTATATGTAGTCACATATAACAAGCTACCAATCATTGACCTAGTTTTCTGGGGTAGATTCATCATCCTTACTCAATTTACACCCAATAAGCATAGGTGTGCTCATTGGTTTGCATTCTTCCATATTAAATTTTCTTAACATTTCTTTTATTTACTTATTCTAAGAAATTAATTTATAACTTTTTCTAATTGAGAAATTCTTATACCAAGAGAGAAAGACAATTTACCAAGCATTGACATTTTAAAATTATTATGCATTGCATTCCAAAATTCTTTGCACATGTCATCATTACTTCCACCAAAGATAATGTAATGAACATAGAAAATAACAATTAAAAATTGATCACCTTTTGTTTTTATGTATAAATTACTATGTGCACTTTCTCTCTAGAAATTTTGACTTTGTAGATATTTGTCCAATCTGGAGTACCATGATCTAGGAGCCTATTTGAGTCCATAAACTACTTTCTCTAGTCTACACACAAAATATAAATTATATGAACATTGTAATCCTTCCAATTTCTGAATGTATACTTCTTCTAACTATCCATTCATAAATGGAAACTTCACATCCATTTGATATACCTTGAAATTCTTGAATGCTAATAAGGCCAAAAATATTTTGATTGCTTGTAACCTTGCTACTAGAGAAAATGTCTCCTCAAAATAAATTCCTTCAACCTAATCATATCATTTATGTACAAGTCTAGCCTTGTTCCAGATCACTTCTCCATCTTCATTCAACTTATTTCTAAAGACCCATTTGGTACCAATGACATTTTTGTCTTTAGGCCTCAAAAATAACTCCCAAGTTCCATTTTTCTTAATATGATTCAATTCTTCTTCTATAGCATCCAACCATCCTTTCTCTTTGCTTTCCTCTGTATAGGAACTTGGTTCATTTTTTTAATAATAATGAAAAGCGTACCTATTCATTTGCTTTCTAAATTCTTCTTTGGGTTTGAACCCTAATGTCTTTATCTTCAATGATTTGATCTAAGAGATCTCTATGATTTTTCTAAACTTCAGTTTCAGTTGATGATTTTCCTTTTCAAGCCCATTCCTCAATGATACAATTTTTGTTTCAAGTTTTTCATAGTCCTTGTCTCTTGATAATAACCTTTCAGTCAGAACCTCTTCAATCCTCTTTGACTCTTCAACTTGAACCTTCGGATTAATTACCATCTTCTCTTCTTTCTCAAGATTCTAAGATAATTTTTCTTTATATTTCACTTCTACAATCCTCTTCTTTAGCCTTTTGATATCCTTGCCAACATAGATCAATTCTTCCACTATATCTACTTCCAAATCATCTTTAATTTTGGACATCAACATCTTCTTAAGAGGTTTCCATATCCATAAATAGAGCACTTTCTCCTTCATTTTCGGAGGTACCTTGGTCATCATCATCATCAGATGAGTAGCCTTCCTCATTGATAAAGAAAATTTTCTATTTTTTTGAATCTTTTTCCCTTGTCAAAATGACTTATTTTCATCATTGTTAGATTCCTTATATTAACACTTAGCCATGAAATTTCCTACTTCACCACAATTGAAACATTTGAAAGGAAACTTACCTAAATGTACTTTCTACAACCTCTTTGCAACTTCTTGAAAAAAATTTCTTCTTCTAGATCTGATCCATTTTCTAAGTCTAAATCATCTAGCTTCTTTGAAACCTTTAATGTAGCCTCTTTTCTTACAAGATTGTCATTTTCAATTCTCATTTCATAGGCAGTCAAAATTCTATACAACTCATCTATAGTAAGAGTATTCAAATCTTTAGCTTCTTCAACAAAAAAATCTTTTGTATCAAACTTTTTGGGAAGGGATCTCAGTACCTTTTTTACAATCATACCTTCTTTCATTTCTTCACCAATGCCTCTAATAGAATTGACAACCTCATCAACTCGAAGTAGAAATGTGGTAATTTTTTCTTCTTCTTCTTTCATTTTTAGACCTTCAAAATGACCTCAACTAGTTTGAAGATTTTCTTGTTTGACCTTTTCATCACCTTCATAGATGTTGTGCAATTTACTCCACACTTCCTTTGTTGTCTTGCAATACATGATCTTCACAAACTCAAAGTTAGATAAACCACACAAAATTGCATTCCTTTCTTTAGCATTATTTTCACAAGCCTTCTTTTCAACCTGATCTCTTGGAGGACTTTCAAGTATCTCATAACCTTCCACAACTGATTTCCAAACTTCAAACCCTAGGGCCATCAAGTATGCTTCCATCCTTACTTTCAAAAATCCATAATTGGATCCATCAAAGAGTGGTGTCTTATTTAAATACAATCCTTCTTGAGCCACTAAGTGTGTCATCCTGAATCTACCTCAAGTAGTTAAGATTCATCAAAGGAACTTAACTCTTATACCAATTGAAGGGAACACAATGTATTGAGAGGGGGGTGAATTAGTTTTCAAACATACTTAAAACTGTTTAATTCAACATGAATCTTCAACCATGAACCATCAAACATGAATTAAAGTAGCTACTATCAACCAAGCAACAAAAAAGCACACATTCACACAATGATCACAAGATATGCATGGAAACTTAGAATGGAAAAAACTACAGTGTGAAGAGCTGCTTGGAGCTATTGCCTAAACCTAGCCTCAAAAAAATAATGTATGAGTTAAAATCATAAAGTAGGCGAGTATGTGCAGGATCATGATGGGCCAAAAAGTGGCAATATGATGGGTATGTGTCTGACGACTATCTTTTTACCCAAAATTGATGAAATGAAAAGGGTTTTTAAAGGAGATTCTCAAATTTCACCGATATAAATTATGCTTTACTTTGAATTTAATAACTAATTATTATTCATTTTCTATTCAAATTATGATTAAAGTTTTGATTGATAAGTTGATTGAAAATAATCTATAGCTTTCAAACGATATCACTTTTTTTGAATCCAAAACATGTGTCACATTCTATGCTTTGCATACTATAGGATTAAAAAAAGAAAAATTGAATTTCGTGAAGTTTTGACCAAGTTAAGGTGGTCAAACATATGAGTTTTACATTTTTTAAAAGTTGTACAATTCATAATTAATTATTTACTCGGAAAAATAAAGCATACCTGCTTGTATGCTGATTCCCTCTCACATACTATATATGTAAATCTGCAAAGGTCATTCTACTGTATAAAGTGGGCCGAATATGATACCCACGTATTTTTCTTTCCCTGAATTTATACCACCAGATTGAAATTTCAAATTTTCACTAAATAGATTTTTCGGTTTTGCAACAAACCTAGTAGTATAGAAAATACATTCAATTTGCTACAGATTCTATTCTTACATATTTTTGAAATAATATAGATAACTTATTCATTTTTTTATGTCAAGTTTCCTAACTCTGATATTTTTGAATTTTTTGCCACTTAAGGCCCTGTTTTTTCCATGATGATCCTGTACATAACCAGGCACCAACCTACTACAAACACTAATCCCCCTGTTTTATTTGTACGCACCAACCTATTGGAGACACCAATCCCCAATATAAATTTTTGAGCACCAACTCAACAAGACACTAGTCCTACCAAATTATAAAGATAAAGCTTGAAAAACCTCAATTCTGATTATATAGATTATACAAGATCTGAGCTTTCCTTAGACACTCTCTTACACACATTATGATCTTCTGATACTGGTACACAATTATTGAGATGCAACTCCCATTGAATTACACTTTCTTCGCACAAGTTTACACTTCCACACTCATTTGCATCCACATATATGTCAAGTGAGATATAAAACTATGATAATTATATACATCTCACTACATTAAAAACACTTCATGTCAACTAGGATTCAATAATTAACCAAGTTGACATAGGATGGATCTATATTCAAATTTACATGAATCGTGTAGTGAGTAGGTCCTAAATAAAAAATATTTCTGCCAAATGATTATGATGCCATTCACTTCCATAGGAACCTTAATCTAGACCTATTTCAACATTCCAAGCTATCTTTAGATGTTACATGCTTCAAGATGATGTTGCACAGTTCTGAAACATCAACTGATTAACTAACCAACACAGTGACCCTTTTGTCACTTCAATCTTTTTGCATGATGAACATAAATCTTGGAAACTCTAGAATAAGCTAGAACAAGTGTAGACATACTCTCCTTCCAAACCATAGACCAAAATTCACATCCAAGAGGGATATTGATCATGAACATGTTGCTAGAGAAACCTCTCTTCCTTGAGTAACTAACCTCCAACATTCCAGATTAAAATTTTGGAGTACTTCCATAAAAAAAGAGATACAATCATGATATTGCATACTACAATAGTCTTCTTCATTGTACTCAAAACTCACTGATCTTCTAATATTCAAGTATGACTACATTTAATTCTCACTATTTAGCTAGCAGAACTCCTTAGACACCAATGAGCACCTTTGACATTACTCGACCTTGGACATTAATGAAAACCTATGTTCAACAAAGAATGCTCCCCAAGAATGGTGTCGTCATTAGATTCTAGCTACAAACATGACACACACATAATAAATGCAAAGATACTTCACTCTCTCTCCTACTACCTAGGATTAGGAAAATGGTGTAAATTCTATTAAATCAACTTTTAATTACTACCATTATGGACTATCTCCATGAATGTCACAACAACTAATATTCTTAGTAATTGTGAGAATAATAATATCTCTCAACAAGTTGGATGAACATGTACAAATGTTATGCATTTTTGTATTAACCTATGAAATGAAAATGAAGAAAGCAAATAATATTATCAATGAATCATAATAACACAACATATAAGACTAGATGTATGTGGAGAAAATATTTTTAAAAAATTTACTATCAAAGAGTGCACAAGTCTATATTAATTTTTAATACAAGAGTACATGTATAATAGAGTTCTCCTTTCAACTTGACAACATTTTAGTAGAACCTATTTACCTATAATAACCAATGAATCTCTATCTCATGCCTCTAATTTAAAGAGAATGAGAGACAAAAAGTAGAAATAGAACTTTTCCTAAAATAATGTACCACTAAGCCCATGGTAGATGCAAAAATATAATTCCCTAATGGGTGTATTCCCCAACAATGACACCCTTATTAGACTCCACCAACACACATGGGACCCACCCAATAAATACAAAAATTATCAAGTGTTTACAACATATAGGATTGGAAGAAGAATACAATGGCCTACTTGATCATTTTTTCACCTTAGAAAGAAAGCTTAAAAGATTGACCCGGTTCACCATCAAGGTTATTCATCACTCGGTTGTCATTCTGTCGACGGTGCTGAAGGATGAGGTTAATAAGAAGGCTGTTGATTCTGACCCTAGTAATAGTTTGGCTGGTGAAGATGTGTTGAAATTCCTCATGGAGGAATGAGAGGGTATTGCTAGGTGATGGGGGCTTTTGATTGTTTTTGGTGGGTTTTTATTTTGTTGTCACTATGTTGTCTCTATGTTGTAATTGGATATTTTTGTTGTTTTGATTTGTTGAACTTTGGCCCTTAGGGATCTTCATGTTAAGGGTATTACACCTTGTAAATGTAGCTTATTTTATAAAAAACATACAGGATTAGGGTTGGTATTGGCATAGTGTGATGGTTGAGTTATGGTGTTGTTCTTTCCATCAAGGTTCAAGCCTTTTTGGGGGTGTTACTTTTGAATGTTTATATTTTGGATGGAGTCCCCTATTTTTGACCTTGCTAGTTCATAGCTTTAGGTCAAAAGTGTTTACCCCTTTTAAAAAAATAATGTATAGGATTGGTAAGTTGTGTATATTCCATTAAATCAACTTGTAACTACCACCATCATGGCCCCTCCTTCATGAATGAGACTACAACTAGTACTCCAATTCAACTAGGACAATAATAATATCTCTCAACAACTTGGGTGTCCAAGTACCCATTCCAATATTGTTAGAGATGCAACATTAGTACATTAGGATTGCAATGAAATATCACTTTCATAATAATCAAGGTTTATGCTATTTTCATGTACATGTTAGTTTATATGAAAGGTTATCATAAAAATCTATACGGCCCTCATGAGATTTATGGAAATGGCAATTGAGAAGAACATGCTCATATATAAAAGACATCAACTCATTGAAAGTGCATGAACCTATGGACATAGGGATATCATGACATCTAAAATAAAATATATCAAAAAGTATAGCAATATTATGAATGTAAAGGAAATATAACATCACTAATCACTGTCATATTAAATGTGAAACAAATATATAATAAATCCTCACTACACATGCTCATCACTATCCCATTTCATAGGAGGATTATGATTTGAACATGAGATTCACAAGAAAATGAAGAAAGTATGCCTAAAAGGAGAGGACAAGCACTTACCAACTTAATGGAGGGAAAAAAATCTACATGGTAGAATAACACCTCTGTAGATCCCTACCATAAAATTTTATGAGTATCAAGAATGAAAGGATAATGTGTCACAAATGAAAAGAATGTTAAAATAAAATATGTGGATATCATATTAGTCAAACAAAATGATCTAGGAATAGTCATAATGATGGATTACCCAAGGTGGGTGGGATTAAAGATTTATATCACTATGCATGACCAAACACTAATTAATGTATGATAAATAAAGGTAAAGGGGAATTGAAAACCTAGGTAGATAAAAAATGAAAATAAAAAAGATTTAAAAATGAATGTAGAGGTCAAATTAAGGATAGGTAGGATAGATATGGGCGAAGTGAAAAAATGAATCTCAACCATAGGGAAAAATAAAATAATGGAACATAAATATAAAAAATTAAATCAGCCCTAATCATGTTTGATGTAGAGGATAATGAATGAGAGAATAAAATTGTAGAAACTGGAATCGCAAGTGGAGGTAAAACCAAAGGTTGTATGTTAGAAAATTTCAAGTTCACAAAAATGAAAAGAAATAGATCACTACATAAGTATATCTAATATTTAAATTAAATAAATACATTCAATAAAAATAAATTAACTTAGATTAACTAGTTGGTTCAATAACTACAATAAATATTTGGAAATGAAATGTAGGGGATGAAAGGACTTAGTTTTAGAATTAAAGGAACAAAAAAATTGCTAATGTTACATTAAATTGACTTTCCATATTGCAAATATTAAAGCTCTTACTATGAGGAAGGTCTTAATGTCTCTATTGTCTTAGATTTTTTTTTGGTTTAGATTTGAGCCCCTCAAGTTTGAATCCCAAGCACAACTAACTCAATTATCTACACTAAAGTGAACCAAGCTACATGAATGATTTGGTAAAATGCCTATTATAAAATCTATTTGTATTCACCTTCCCAATATTTTAATTCTTTCAAGGCAATATTTACAAACATTATTAAGGATATTGTTGACTTGAAAATTGATCATGGTCCTCTAAGTCAATGCCTTGACAATCTGGATCAAAGATAACATTCACCAACATGCAAATGACCTATACACAAATGTGTTCTTTGTCCTTTAAAAAAAAGTGAAGTGTGCCTTAGTGATTTTTCATTTTTCATTTGATCTAAATTAATTAAATATTGAATTTTCTCAAATACCCAAACATAGTAATATGCCACACAAATGTGTATCAAGATAATGACCACTAGGAAGAGATAGTGATCTTGGAATTTGAATTTGAATTTTTAATTTAAGGTTAATTTCCTCACACATGAGATTGATTAAATGATAATCTTGAAGTAATGAGTGAATGTAGATGCAATTATAAAAAATATAAAAAATATTTAAATAAAAATTAATATAGATAAATAGAAATTGAACTAATGACTAAATTTAATATAATAATATATCACTAATTAATTTATAATTAAATTTAAATATTTCCATGAAAATGAAGCCTAAAAATAAATGAAAATTAACATAAGCTATCATTACACTAATAAATAAAAATTACTAATTTTTATATACATATCCATTTGATCGTAAATAATAATTAATTGAAAATTTTAAAATAGGTGTCTAGATGGTGGATATAAGTTGATGAGAAAGTATCCAAGAATAAAATAATTATTATCATTGTGTAATATGATGCATGGATTGTTGAAACAACTTAAAAAATCTACACATGAAAAGGTGTAGATGAACAACCAAACATAGAAATAATAAAAGTGGGCTCACCTATAATTTCATTATGACATAAAAAATCCTCCATAAGAAAATTTATAATTTAAGAGGTTGGTTTGTAGAAATTGGGAAATTAAGTGGGAAGAAATAAGGAAAAGAGAGTTAAAGTTGGTAACTCTATTATCTTTATCTCTCTATAATTTCTAGGCAACTTCTAGGCAAATAAAAGAGATAACTTAGGCAATAAAGATATCCATCTCTAGATTGTCATAATGACAAGGAAAATAGAATAAAAGCTGGTCATCTTTTTTGCCTTTATCTCTCCAATAATTTCTAGGAAACTTCCATACAAAGCAAAGAGTTGGTATCTTTATTGCTTTTATCTCTCTCCAATAACTTCTAGGCTACTTCTTGGCTAAAAACAAGGGATAGATACATGCAACGTGCCTAGAAGTTAATGGAGAGAGATAAAGACAATAATTAAAGATTCCAACCCTTTTCTTTGATCGTATTTCTCTCTCTCCCTCTTAATATCTAGACAACTCCTTGACAAAGAAAATAGATAAAGACAATAAAGATATTTGTCTTTATCTCTTTCTAGTAGTTTCTAGGCTTCCCCTTGACAAAGAAAAGAGATAAAGACATGAATAGATGTCTCTATAATTTGTTGTACAACTCTTGTAATTTGTCTTTTTTGGTTGGTTTTTTGGGTCACAATAGATGTATTTTTAGCTGGCTATGTCATTTCTCTCTCTCTTCCCCCTCCACCTCCCGCCCCCTCTTAATTTCTAGGCAACTACTTGACAAAGAAAAGAGATAAAGACAACAAAGATATTTGTCTTGATCTCTTTCGAGTAGTTTCTAGGCATCTCCTTGACAAAGAAAAGAGACAAAGACACTAAATATATGTCTCTATAATTTGTTGTACAACTCTTGTAATTTGTCTTTTTTGATTGATTTTTTTATCAAGGTGGGTGTCTTTTTAGCTGACTATGCACTTCAACGACTTTTCATTAGCTGACTATGTACTTCAACGACTTTTAATAACTTCATTCTTGTAATTTCTTATTACTTTGATCAATACAAAAAAAATGTCTTTATCTTTGTCTAAATTATCATAATGTCAAAGAAAAAAAGTTAAATGTGATACCTTTATTACCTTTTATCTCTCTCTAATAATTTCTAACAACCTTTTGGATAATTCAGTTCCTTTTCATTGTTTCTTCCCACCTAAATTCTGAATTTATAAGACCCAACCTCTTTGACTGCAAATTTCTCAGTTTTTATATCATAATGCCACGACAGTCGTGCCCATTTTCATTCTTTCCGTGTTTAGTTGTCTATCTTCACCTTTTCATTTGCGGAATCCCTAGGATGGAAGTGGGACTATTCCAGGAGTCGCCAAGATTATCTCGATAGGACTAGTTTCTTTTCTAAATTTAATTTAATTTTAAAATGTATTTCTACTTATTTTTTATGTTTTTTTAATTTTATTAATTATTTAATTACTAAAAATAAATAATACATATACTTTCATACAATATTTTTAGTTTTAAATTGTCTTTTTTGGTTATCCACAGGGTTTTAGTTTTAAATTGTTATATAAAAATTATAGTCTAATTTTATAATTTATCTTATTTTTAATACTTTTAATTTATTAACTAGCTTAGATATCTTATATATATCTATCTAAAATACGCCGAGAGATATCAGTCTCGAGGCACCTATTTTAAATTGTTATTGAGAATAGATAGACACCTCGAGACTGATATCTTTCAGCTTATTTTAGATATATGTATATAAGATATCTAAGCTAGTTGCATCCACAACGCTCAATGTAAAATAATAATTTATCACATATTTTGTTTTAAATAAAGAATTATAATACTTTACAAATCATGATTCATATCATATTTATTCAAATGCACAAAGAGATGTGTACAATAGGAATTCATAATGAATGAGACAATTCAATTTTTATACCAAAAATTTAATATCAATATTAATAGAAGAATTCACTTGAAAAATATATACATCACATAAAAATGTTATGTTTCTAAAGATTTTAGTCTTTCTTCCTCTGCTTTTCTTTTGGCGAGTTGCTTTCTTGTCTTTATTTTTTCATAACGATCATATGTAAATGGTGGTGAGATTCTAATTCCATCCAAAGACTTAACACATGATATAGCAACAAATGTTAATCCTGCCCTTCCTGTTGGTCCTATATCAAATGTTGCCTTGGAAAGAGTTAATCCTTGTGTTTTGTGGATTGTTAGTGCCCAAGCCAATCATAGGGGCAATTGACGTGTGCGACCCCTTTGTATTGGTAAAATTGGAATTAAATTTGGAGATGCATCTTCAAAAGGAATTCTAGAGTAATTATCAAATTCAACCATAACATATGTAGGTGGATCTGGGGGGCCACATCCAAGTTTGTATATGATATTTCTAATGTATCCTAAAGCTCCATTCACAATACATACTTCTATCCATAAACTTGATGTTAACATGACCCTTGCATCCTTTGAAATTAATAATTCAACATCGAATTCATCATTTTGACCTTCTACTCGATTATCACTACCTTCTTTGGTTGCAATGCTATGGGCTATTGGTCTTCTTGATGAATGTAACTTTTTTCTGTTATGGCTATGTACATTATCATTTGTTGCAAATAGATGAATATTATTATCAAACTCCTCCTTAATTGTTGGATGTAATGAAGCATTTGTTCTTGTCATGAGTAATTTCCAATCATCTATGGTTGGATGTGCATCTCTAATATTTGTGAGCAATTGGTGAAACCTTTTTTGGTCTTCACTTTCACCTTCTTGTCTAAACACCTTATCCAACGTAACAACTATCTTAAAATCTTCCTATAATATTTTTGTGCGTGTATTACTATCATAAGGTGGTTTGTCACTTACAAGAGGTAGTTGTCCCAAATCCCCCACCAAAATGATTGATCTTCCACCAAAACTCATGTTTGCTTTTTGAGGATAAGCCTGACATAGTCTTGAATCAATATTTTGTAACAAATTTTGTCCAATAAAACTCATTTCATCAATTAATATGTATTTTATATGTTGAATTTCTTCTTGAAGACTTGTGAGCCTTGTTCCTTCTAATTCAACAAAATATGCAATAGGTATTCTTAAAGTTGAATGAATTATTGATGCACCAATGTTAAAGGCTGCAACTCCAGTTGGTGCTATTAATAGGAAGGGAGAAAGTTCTGGATGTGATGCATCATAAAGAGCTTTACAAATTGCATTAATCAAATATGATTTCGCTATTCGAGTTGTTCCTTGAATTATCATGTATAGTGGCATGACATTATCCTGTTGATTATAATGTGACATAATAATATCAAGTGTTTTTTTTTTGCTTAGCACCTAATGTTCCATATGATATAGTTGACAACATATCATCAGGTATCAATAAGCCATTTTCTTTCATAATATTGATAAAATTTATTGCATTATTTGTGTAATCTTCTCCTTGATAAATCCTTTCTTCTTGTCTTTGTACATTAGTTAGTTGTTCACGTTGTTGTCTCATATAGTTCCAAGCATATTCTCTCCTTTGTTCTCTTTCTTGCTCTTCAATTGTAAAAATCCTTACTTCCTCTCTTTGTGCATTAGCCATTTGTTCACGTTGTTGTCTCATATAATTTCGAGCATATTCTCTTTGATGCTCTCTTCATTGCTCTTCATTTTGAAAACTTGTCCTTGGATGATGAGGTATCCTACAAATTTTAATAAAAATTATTAAATTTATAAAATTGTTAAGAATTCGTGAAGACACTTAATGATGTAATTTAATGGTTCATAGGTATATAAATAATTTTATCAACCAAATATAATATAAAAAGACATTGTTAAAAAAACATAAATACATATTACCTTGGCCATTATTATTTTTAAAGTAGTGATATTTGTTTATTTTCTACATGTACCATATCATAGTAATATTCACTTTTAATTTTAATTTTTTACTCCTCTAACTATTCAACTTTCAAACAACCTTATAAGAAAAATATTTACTTAACAATTAAAATTTTAAAAACTTTCATACATAACATTATAAGAAACTCAAATGTAGATTAGAAAATAACTATTAAGTTTGATTAAAATAACAAAATAATAATTCAAACTTTTACAAACCATTTTAAAGAAATTCAAAAAAAAAAAAAAAAAACTACAAATATTTATAACTCTTATATATGAAATTTGATTCTTATATAAAAAAAAGTGTAAATTTATTAATAACATATGAAATTTGATTAAATTTTTTAAAAAGTAAATTACAAATATTTATAACTTTTATATATGAAATTTGATTCTTATATAAGAAAAAGTGTAAATTTATTAAAAATATTAAAGAAGCTTTATTAAAATTTACTTAATTTTATGAGTTTAGTTTTTAAATTTATCATTTAATTTATTGAGTTCACATTATAAATTTTATGAGTTCACATTATATGATATGATACCAATTTTATGAGTTCACATTATAAATTTACCTTTTTCACATTTTCTTTTACCTATCAAAATTTACCGTATCATATCAAGTACTATATAATTTTATGAGTTCACATTATAAATTTACCTTTTTCACTTTGAATTTACCTTAATTTACCTTAATGTAGAATACAAAGAATTTACCTTAATTTATCACATTATAAAACTTAACCATATCATATCAAAATTAAATAATTTACTATTGCATGTGAAACATTAATTTATGTTTAATAAATTCATTAAACAAAGATAATTGAAGAAACCAAATTAGGCTTAATAGGTTTAGTTTTATCATTTTATGTTTTTAATTCCTGTAAAAATGACTTACTTTTTTTCACTTGTAGTATATATTAGCACCACTTTTGTATTTATTCACACTTATTTGCACCACTTTGTATCTGTGGTAATAATTCATTTTTGAATCAACACATTCATTTTTTTTACTTGCTATGTATATTAGTTCAAAAAGTTATGACTATTCAAAAATATATCATATTTAATAAAAAATCTTTAGTTGTCAGCTCTTAATTTGTTTAAGTTAACATTTTTTTTAACACGATCACACTCAATCCATGCTATCACTGTAGGTTACACCTCTCGGTGTAATTATTTAAATGAAATTTATACCTTCAATCAACAATTTTATTCTCTAAATTTGTTGTATTATTATTCAGTTTAAATTTGTTTATTTCAAATTATATTTGAACCCATCTTCCAAAAAGATATATTAAACTTTTATTGGTTTTGAAACTACTTTATTATTAAATTATCAAATACTCATTTTTAATATTATAGTAGTTTTTTATAGTAATTAATAAGTTACTTTACTCACCCTAATAATTTAACATTATTTTGTACTTCTTTCTAGTTGGTTGCTACTAAGACTAGTCATTTCAACTTCAAAGATCTACTAAAGAGAGTGGTGAAGGATGTGATTGAAATACTCCATTTTTACTAGAGAGAAATTTAGCATGATAGAAGGTTTGTCACAAACAAGACATATTCTCAGTTAGATTGAGAATATTTATGAGCTCATATAGATGGGATTATCTTAAGTGTTATGAGTTTTTTATTTCATTAATTATGTTTGAAAACACTATATTTGACATTATGCATAAGAGAAAATTTCAGATATCTTCACCAAACCCCTAACTAAAACCAAGTTCCTTCATTTGTCAGCTTTTTTGGGGGTGCAATGGGTTTCCTCTTTGGACAAGGCTTCTTATTCCTTCATTTTTTCTCTCTATTATGAGTGTACTTCCTTTTTTGTGTGGGGAGCTTCTCTTTGGGGGTATATCTTTGTACTTAGGTACCTCATTAGACTTCATTTATTGGGACCCATCTTTTCACCTATGTGTAAAAGATCATAGTTGTGTCCCACTTTCAACCAACATTGGAGGCACCATAAACAAAGTCATTGTACAAGGTCTAAAGCCACCGTTAACAATTTAAAATGAAGGGAGGAGAGGTAGGTTCAAGTGAAGGCTCTGCAAGTAGGTCCACCATGCCCTCTTCTTGCATAATTTGTACTAAATAATTGTAATGTTAACTGTTAATTTATTAACAAACCCTAATACACAGTGTCATGATGAGAAATATTGAAGGTGACATTTACCAACATGCAAATGGTGTACATAATTGTGTTATTTGACCTTCAAAAATTTAAATCATGCACTAATAATTTTACCTTATCATATCATCAAAATTAATTACACATTGAATGCTTTCTATTACATGTCACAACAATGCATTTCAAATTAGCTCATAATGACTAGTAAAGAGACATAAAGATTTTAAAACACAATTCTATGCAACAATACACAATAAATCATGATATAAATGATAATCTTGAAACAATAAGTTAATGTACATAGATACATATAAAAATAATGCATATTACAAATTTTTATATCATATTTATTGTCACTGTCTAATATGATATAGATTACTAAAACGGTGTAAAGAATTTGCATATGAAAAGGTGAATAAACAACAAAGAATAAAAATGGGGCCTGCCTTCCATGTCATTATGACAAAAAAATTTGTCATGAAATTATTTTAGTGGTATATGATTTGGTGTTTTTTTTTGGTAGCCTATTGTTGGTGGCTTCAAGGAAATTAATGAAACTCTAGTCCGTTATGGGTAATAGGAGTTCTAGATATGTGTATTTTGAGTTCTAACATCTGTCAAATTGGGTCCAATCCTCTATTTTCTCTCTAAGATGAATCCCGATGAGGAGGAGTTGTGTAACGTCCCGCCAAGGAACCCCAAAGGACAAAACTAACTATGTAATAATAATGGAACAATTTTATTTTTTAAAATGAAATATCATTAGATTGAATGATATAATAATCTAAACCAAGTCCTCTAAGGTTCCTCAACTGTGCTTCTCACAAACTAATAATCAAGACAACTAGAATTAAATTTTCAAATGCCATGAGTTATCTAGCATGCAAGATTCATTTAAAAGCACCACATAGAATGTTTCAACATTAATTACCTTCATAACATGTCACATGATAATCATATCTAACCAACTAACATATGCAAGGTGCATCATTTGACAATAACCATTACAAGAAGAGTACATCAATATCTGTTACACCATTGCAATATTTACATCAAGGGTATGTGCAAGATTGTGATGGGCCAAAAAGTGGCGATATGATGGGTATGTGGTTGACAATTTTTTTTTACCCAAAATTGATGAAACAAAAGGGGTTTTTAAAGGAGATTCTCAACTTTCCACCAATATAAATTATTCTTTACTTTGAATTTAATAAATAATTATTATTCATTTTCTATTTAAATTACGACTAAATTTTTGATTGATAGGTTGATTGAAAAACATCTATAGCTTTCAAATGGTATCACATTTTTTGAATGTGAAACATGCATCACATACTATAGGATCAAAAAAAAATCATGAAGTTTTGACCAAGTTAAGGTGGTTAGACATACAAGTTTTTATATTTTTTAAAAGTTGTAATAAAAAATTCATAATTAATTATTTACTTGGAAAAAAATTACAAAAAATAATGCATCACATTGGAACATGAGTCATCTACTTATATCTAAAATATTATAAAAAAAATTAACATTTTATTGTAGTTAGGGTGGTCAGACAAAAACCTACTAATTTTTTCCCTGAAATTTAAGTGCTACTGCATTAAAATTTCAAATTTTCACCAAATAATTTTTAAAAAAAATAAACTTATTAGTTTAGAAACTACTTTAATTTTCTACAAATTCTATTCTTACATATTTTTGAAATAATATAGATAACTTATTCAAATTTTTACATCAAGATGCCTAACTTTGATTTTTTTGAATTTCATTGCCACTTAAGAGCCTGTTTTTTCCATGATGATTTTGTACATACCCTCAATGCTTCCCAAAGAACATATAGGAAGGATACATCAGGTTACAATATGAGATACAATTGACAATACAATCCAATACATAAACATAGAAAGGTTTTCTTCTGGAACTGGAACAAAAAATGGAGTACACAACATCAAGAACAATCTCCACACACACAAATATCTAGCAAGAATACCCAATGGAGGAAAAAACACCAACCTGCCAACCATGTGGAACCCTAAGGTCCACCCCCCATTGTAGGAGATAACACAAGGTCCCACAACATATAGACAATCATGAAGATAACAAGATAATTATAAACAGAGGCTAAACATGACTTCAACACAACACTACTAACAATACCAACATCACATGCAACACTTAAAACTCTTCCAAAGGTACACACACAATAGGAGGAGAAAGTACAACTATGGAATGCTAGACTGCAATAGGGAAGAGTGTCATCACATAGCTTGATATGAGTTATCCTGGGTTATCCTGTTGACCTCTCCCGATTCCCAGCCTCCATACAAACTCATGCGGAATCAATTTACCTTTCATGAGGACAAGACAGTTGATCTTGTCATTCCAGGCCTTCCCATCTCATCTCAAGCCTAAATGAGCACTTGAACCATGAGCGAGGAATACATTATCTTGATTAATATGAATTCTACCCTTCCCCTTAATTCATTATTAAAGTTATCACTAGATTAAGAAACTTTCCATGGGTTATCTTGAGCACCACTTTGGGTCTTGGCCCCCATGAAGAGCCACTCCCCCTACTTGCAACTAGTAAACCCCCACACATTAAAGAAGACATTTACCATCTTGCATATTACACATAAATCCATACATAGTGCAAGACATTGCTCATATTGTGCACATAGTTATAAGAATCCATATATAGTGCAAGACATCGACCTTCTTGCACACTTAACATAATCACAAGAATCAATACATATTGCAAGGCATTACCCATCTTGCACACAACACAAAACATTTCCAAACCACTTGCAAAGTGAAACCATCAAAGAACCATACATACAAAAATACTCCCTCCCAAGCCTCTGGAAGCCAACTTTAACAATTTTGCACATATGACTCCCACTTTTAAAAATAACCAAAAACACCCCAATATCAAAAAAATCAAACACAATATTTAGTAAAAATGATCAAACAAGCAATACATTCATGAAAGACATTATTTCCACATCTCATGATACCCATTAACTTAGCCACTAATTCACTTAATAAACCATTTACACGACTATTTACAATTTAACTATTAAAAAATTATAAAAGTATTCATTAATTAACACAAATATAATCTAGTTTATTTATTTAAACAAATCTTTTAATTATCTATATATATAATTAAATCATTTTCCCCCTACTTAATTTCCAAATTCATTTATCCCATATAATCATTTTATTCCCATGGGCAGAATTAGTCATTTGCAATAACCATATTATATGCATAAATATATACATATTTATATATATGTATATACATATATTTATATATATATACATATATATATATACATATATATATGTGTGTATACATGTAAATTAATACAATATATATATACATAATATACATATCTATTAAAACATAACATAGTTTACTATTCCATGTATCAGATAATAATATGATAATATGTATACATTAAAATAGAATATAGTTTACTGTTCTATGTATTAGATAATAATATGATAATATGTATACACACACATATAGATATATATACATACATAAACACACACATAATTGAATGCCATACCCAACGATTCATATACAACCAAATTACCAAATGCAATGAACATAAATCTAATTCCAAACATATTAAATATCGACCAATTATCAAAGGTAGGGTGATTAAAATGAAATTACAATGCACACATGCCAAGCTTAAAACATTATAACCATTGAGATAAAAAGAAAATCAAAGTTTCCAATACAACCACAACAAACAAAATCGATTTCCAAAGGTAAGCTATCAAAAAAAATCAAAGTATCCCAAACAAAATAAATATCCATCGAAATTCCAATTATAGGATGAACACATCGAACTCCATACAAAAATATATTAAATGAATACAAAAAATAAGATAAATTTGTTGTAACGAAATCACCATATTAGCATCAAAGAGGACATAGGGAAAGATTCTCAATGAACAGTGATTGAATTCCATCATATTGTACCTCCATCGATTACTAATTTTAAAGCATACAAATCAAATTTATAAAGCATAAGACAAGAGGGTAGCATTCAAGCAAGAAGATAGAGGGATGCACCGACATTAAATCAAGAGCAGAGGAGAGTAGTGGTTGATGGTGGTGTGAAAAGTGTTGAAAATAAAAGTATGCAGAGATACTTTCCCATACCTCGCCAAGGTGAGAAGAGGATGTTGTGTTAAAGAAGAGATTGGAGGGCACAGTATCAAGCAGCTAACAAAAACTTTTACCATCGATGCTAGACTAGAGAAATTTGAGGGGCAGTAGGTTTAAAGAAATAACCATCAAATATTGGTTGCAAAGTATATACAATGAAATAACCATCGAATACTGAATGCATAGAGTATACATCAAATGCCAATCATGACAAGGAATTTATTGAATACCAAACACAATCTTTATCTATCGATTCCAAATATAATGCATATCAATCAAATCCCAACCATTATTGTATGCATCGAATGCCCAATACAATGAATATGTTTCGATTTCCAACATAGAGCATTTTTCCCAAATACCTCATAATGTTTCAAACATAATTTGTAGAAACGAAATTGTAGCATAAAGTATCCATTAAAGAAAAAAAAATCCTACTACACAACTAATGCAGCAAGAGAGAGAAGCAATCGATCAGACACAATAGTAAGCCATCAACCCAAATAAAATTTCACTTCTATGAAGACATACTAACAGGGTACGCTTAAGCAAATACAAAATGGGGTTGAGATGCTTGCAAAAATACCAACGACAGAGGTAAATTGATACATAACATGCAAAGCGATATTTGCTGATAGGAGCAAAATATCGAAGGGAAAACAATATAGAAAATAGAGGATTACGCCAGAATAAAGAATATAAGATTTTATCAAATATTATAGTTGCATTTCCCTATTTGAGATAAAATTGAATTGAGGAAGCAAGATTTGGATAAACAAACTAAATAGAATACCCAAAAGAAATGGGGGTTTCATAGCTACAAGGGGGCTACAACTTATGCACAAATCAATTTACAACAAAGGACTTTGGATATTTGCAGAAGAAACATTCAAGAATGGTTTCAATTTAGGAATTAATTTAACAAGTAAATGTTTCATTTCCCAATAGCATTTAATCATTCAAGCATTCATTTTCTAAATAGAAATAGAATTCAGAAAAACAATGGAACCTGGATCCAATCGCTCAATGGTTGGAGATTCAATGTCGATTTTGAAATATGCAGCTTGCAAATCCAATCTCCCTGAATCCCTAATCAATCTTTTTAGAACCTCGATCCAAAATCAACAGTCTTTGAGATTTTTTCAACAAAATTTGAAATTTTATAAATAGATTACTCCTTTCAGCAAAAATAGAATGAAAACCTCTTAGGTGTCATCAATATTTACGTGCGCATTATTCGTGATTCCTTCTGACAACCCAACCTAATCTTTAATAATTAAAATGGAATTTAAATTTATTAAATTAGCCTTTTTATTCTTTATTATTTTACTATTTGCCATTTAGAGACATCCTAATTAAATCTTTATCTTCATTATTCTTCTACAATGATTGAAGTGTATTTATTTTATGTATTTATTCCTTACCAAAACATCCTTCCATCTGCCTTAAATGGAATAATTATTCATATATAATTTCTACCGTGAGTAATGATTTTATTTGATGAATTCCCAACATTACATTGAGTACTGCATTCTATGGTTTGATCTATCATATATAAGCATTTATATTTCATTTATCAAAGTACCTTTTTAACTTAATAATTTTATTTTAATGCGACAATTAATCAAAACATTTATTAAACAATTCTAAATCAAATGAACTAAATTCCAAACAAAACCTGACCACAAGCAAGATTGAAAAGCAAGACCATAAACAACACTGATTGACCATACCGAACATACTAATAACACTGACAGGGTGCAAAACCAGATACTCATCCTCTTCAAGGAGGATGACTAGGTTAGGGGACTAAGTGTTATCTCTGATCAACTAATCCATTGGGTTTTGAGGCATGCTCAAACTTGACAATTTAGGTGGAGTTGATGTCTAGTACCTACAACCTACAACATACAAAATGTCTTTGCACATATATATACAATCATCTCATACCTAGTGAAAGGAAATAAAAACATCGTAGGGTTCTCACAAGTGAGAAATATGAAATCCTTCCCTTCACACCTAAATAATATTTAAAAACATCATATAATACATCAAATAGCATCTCACACAACATCAATAATCATAAACCATTCCAAAATAAGATAACACCTTCTATTTCTAGTATATTCATAAACATGCCATAGTCATCATCAAACTAATCAAATACTAATCAACATCTAACATCAATGTTCCATCAGTCATTATAATATCCATAAGCATATATCAATATGATAAGCATATCTATAAACACATGTGATAAGTCCTAACATAAAACATCACACATAGTCATGACAATGATCTAAACATATGATTGTTAAAATGTTTTAACCACAAGAAAAGAGTACCTAAGACATAAAATGAAACCACAAGCATTTGGCATAGACATCACAAAGGGTGAATCATGGAGGGCACTATATCCCCCCCACCTAAGATTTTATTTACTCCTAGAAGTCACAAAGTTAAGATAAAGATATGCACACATTAGTCCTAGAATTTATTTAAATAATACTACGTTTACCTTTCCTCCAATGTGAATGCAAACAACATATCTAACTTACCTATGATTAGAGTTCATCAATAGGTAAAAATATCCTAACCTACTCATTTTCTTCCTTTTTCCTAGTTCCTAAAGTAAGATAATATTAACAAGGATTTCCCTTACATCATGTCGTTCCACAATGAATGCATTGATACAATGAGATATATCACTTTGCAATTAATTTCATTAAACATACCAATTCACTCAAATACCTACCAAAAATACCACTCCAACAAAATTCCTTGAAAGGTAAGAATTTTCATTCAACACCCTCATTATAGAGTGGGCATCCATAAAACAAAAACCACAATAACTTACTCTAAACAACATTTACTCAAACACATCACTGAGGGCCAAAGCATACATTTATAAGAGTGAAGATTTGAAATCTTATAAACTCTCCAAACTAATTACAATTAAGATATCCTACAACATCAAAACCATAATTCATTATGAAAACAAGATGCATGGTGTATGAAACATATCAACATTCTCACTTAACACACTAAACTTAAAGCATAGTAAAGTCTCAGCTTGGCAGAAAGGAAAAAAATACCAATGCATGTTTATAACTTCTAACACACACTATAATCAACTAAAATCCACACTGGCATTCATATTAATTAGCTTTACAAAACTTACATGATCATTTATCGAAAGAATCTATAGTTCATTATCATCTAACTATTATTGATGGGTGTTTTGCAAATTTCAAATGATAGGGTAGCACATGCAAGAAGTGCTTACCCTTAAAGGTATATAAACAAGTTCCATCACTACCCCGTCTCCTTGGGCGTCGGCCGCGACATAAATGCTTGGAATAATCCAATTGGCGATGCAAAATTTCTTTGGTAATCAGGGTGGCCTTGCTGGTTTGAAAAGGCTGAAGACGGCAAAGCCTGCTTCGTAAGTGCCGAAGTGGAATGGTAATGGCCTGCTTGTCACCCAAAAAGCAAGCTAAAACTCACCTCAATCACCAAGTTTGACATTATGATGGTGCTTGAAATCCTACTCTAACAAAGGACTAAAAGAAATAGCAAAAGGGAAAGGGTTGAGAAAGTTATTCTAAGTCTAAGCTATGAATGAACAATAACAATAGAGGATGCTACAATAGACAAACTCCCATAAACTGAGTTTTGTTTGACCAAGAGAAACCTACAACTACATAAAACCAGTGCAATCTTCTAAGGAATTTAGATTTTCAGATTTTTCATTCACCTCATGAACATACAACTGAACTAAGTTGCAACAAATAAGTTAGTTCAGAATAGCTTTGCAAAGTGATTCACCATCAACAAAGCACAAAAAACATGAGCTAGAAGTGCATCCAATACTATAACAACATTCACCATTAAAGTCATTCAAGAAACTACAAGCTAAATCTAACATGGAAGTTGAACCATGCATGCATAATGAACAAGTTGAAAGAAAACATCCAAAATAATGCAATGCTTTCTTCTATTTTTACAAAATGTCCTT